>JAODAL010005795.1:0-47500 GCA_025379985.1 Phyllomedusa bahiana | reverse complement strand
ATCCATTTGACTGTTGTGGTGTTAATTTCAGTTCTCCAGCCTTGTTTGGGTGTAATAATGGGTGTTGTTGTTCCCCCTAGACTTTAATGGTTTACGGCATAATGATGCTCACTTCGAAAAAACCTTATTTTTATAGGGGCCACTATCGACTTCGATCGATCTCGATAGCCAACCAATCGCTCAACACTACTATTACCAATCAAAAAACAAAGGCGGGACAATTCAAAAAACAGTAAAAATGCAGAAAAAAGGAAATTTGGGTGAGCTTGGGGCTTGGCTATCTCGGCCCAAACAAAAGGACGACAGGGACCCATTATATCTATGGAGAAGTATTGACCAATCAGAAAGGAGCGACAGAGACCCATTAAACCTATGGAAAGTTTGGACAATCAAAATCAAAGGCAGGACGTTCAAAATACAGAAAAATGCAGAAAAAAGTGATTGGCTTGGGGGGTGCGGGGCTTGGCTATCCCGGCCAATCAGAGGCGAGCTACTTTCCCCCATTTTTTTGTCATGGAGAGTGGGCGCAATGAAATCTCGGCTCTCAGCGCCGTGCGGCATGGAGTATTTAATAAAAAAAATCATTTTTATTGTTGTAAAATATTACGAAAAAGGCTCAAACATTCTATAAAATAAATCAATTTTATCCCGAAAACGCGTTTGCGCCCAACCGGTGAAAAAAGGGAAAAGGGATATAGAGGAATTTCCCGGAAATACCAGTAATTCAAAATCGGGTACGCTATTCTGTTGGTCGGGTAAACCCGCCAACAGAATTGGGGACAAAGACCCATTTTTACCCCATGGAGGAGGAAATTTACCATCAGAATGGAGCGAAAAGACCCATTTATAAGCATGGAGGGAATTGCCAAACGAATAGGGGGCGCAAAACCCTTAATCCTATGGAGAAGTTTTGACCAATCAAATTCAAGGCGGGAAATTCAAAAAACAGTAAAAATGCAGAATAGAGCTGATTTGGCTGAGCTAGCGGGGGGTTGGCTATCCCAGCCAATCAGAGCGCGGCTTTTCTCCCATTTTAGTTATGGAGAGATTGGCGCAATGCAATCTCGGTCTCAGCGCCCTCGGGGATAAATAAATAAAAAAAAAATTTTTTTAAGTTTAAAATTTCTCTGAAAAAGAGCTGAAAAACCTTTATAAACTACATTTAAAAAAACCTGAACAACGCTTTGTCCCGAGACCGCGCTAATAGGGAATTGCAAATAGAGAATTTTCCGGGGGAAAAACAGTAAATTCAAATTGTTTAAAATCTTTGATTGGGCGGGAAAAAACCAGCCAATCAAATGGAGCGACTTGGCCCCTTTAAACCTATGGGGGGAGAATTGCCAATCAGAATCGGGGCGACAGGGACCCCATTTAACCTATGGAGAAAAAATTGACAAATCAATTCAAAGGCGGAACAGTTCAAAATACATAAAAAGGGCAGAAAAAAAGAGCTATTGGTTGAAGCGGCGGGGGGTGTCCAGCTTAGCCCAAACAGGCGAGAGCTATTTTCTCTAGAGATCTATGGGGAAAAGAAATTCTGAGGAGCCTGTGATTGGCTAAGGGAAAAGAGGCGCGGTTATTTTGGGCCAATGGGAGAGCAGCGACACTCCTATGGGTTTTTTAATGCAATCTAAATAAAACGTACAAAGGCCGAAATCAGATGATAAAGTACAGAAGTTGTCCCGATGTGTAAAAAAATGATCAATAATATGGGGGTAAAAAAAAAAATATTATTCAATAAAACATGTTTATTTCGTTTATTTTCTTGCCCCAACTTTGAAACCCTTGGGAACCGAAAATAAAGAAATAAAAAAATTTATTGATTTTAAATTTTTTTTTTCGTTACCCCCCAATATTTTTAATTTTTATACACATCGGGCCACTTCGTATGTTATAAATTTGATTTGGCCATGAAGTTTTACTTCAAATTGATTAGAAAAACCCCTAGGAGCGTTCGCCCCCTCTCCCTTGGTCCAAAAACCGGCTCTTTTAACTTAGCCCAAACACAAGCTCGCTCGAATTTCTTTTCCCCCATGAAAATCTACGGGGAAATAGCCTGCGTCTGATTGGCTAAGGGACGAGCCCCCGCCACTTTAACCAATCAGTCGTTTCTGCCTTTTTTCTGTATTTTGAAAATGTCCCCCCTTTGAATATATTTGGGCAAATTTTCCCTAGGGTTAAAGGGACACTGTCGCTCTATTCGATTGGGGTGGTTATCCGACCCAAAGAGAAAGCTTAAAAAAATTTGAATTTCTGTATTTCCCCGGCAATTCTCTCTATTTCAATTCCCTATGTAGCGTCGGCGACAAAAGCTTTATCGGGGTTTTAACTGCTTTATTTTGAGAGAAGGTTTCAGTCTTTTTCTGATAATGTTTTACACTTAAAAAAATGTTTTTTTTTTTCTACTCCATGCCGCACGGCGCTGAGCGCCGAGATTGCTTGCGCCGGTTCTCCATAGACTTTTCAATGGGAGAAGTAGCCTTGCGCCTTTTCCGGGAAAAGCCCAAGCCCCCGCTAGTTCAACCAATCAGCTCTTTTCTGTCTTTTTCGTATTTTTAATTGTCCCCCCCTTTGATTTTGTTCTAAAAAATTTTTCATGGGGATAATGGGGCTTTGTCGCTCCTATTCTGATTGGGCAAAACTCCTTCAAAAGGGTTTGAATGGCCATGTCGTCCTATTCTGATTGGGAATAGTTTCCATAGGGTTTTAAAAGGGGCACTGTCCTTTCCTTTATTCTGATTGGCTGGTTTAGGCACCAATGGAAGGCTTAAAAAAATTTTTAAAATTCTTTTTTTCCCAGGGAATTTCTATATTGCAATTCCTTAGTTGCGCCGGTTCGGCGACAAACGCGTTGTTCGGGGTTTTTTAAAGTCTGTTTTATAGAGGTTTCAGCTCTTTTTTGAGAATATTTTACACCTAATAAAAATGATTTTTTCCTTTTCTCCTGCCGCCGGCGCTGAGATGAGATTGCATTGCGCCGATCTCTCCATAGACTACAAAGGGGAAGTACTCGCGCTTGTTGGTGGGTAGCCAAACCCCGCTAGCTAGCCCAAACATCTTTCGCATTTTTACTGTTTTTTGAACTGTCCCACCTTTTAATTTGATTGTAAAAAATTCTCCCTAGTATAATGGGTCTTTGTCGTCCTTTTGATTTGGCGGGTTTTTGCGACCTTTTAGAATAGCTTTCAAATTTTTTAATTACGTATTTTCCCGGGAATTTCCCAAAATCCTAAAATTTTGGATATTGCGCCGTTCTAGATTTTTGGAAAGTATTTTTTTTTAAAGTATTTTTTTTTTTTGAGGTTTAGCTCTTTTCTGACAATGTTTTCGCCTTTTATAAAAGGGGATTTTTTTTGGAATCATAACCCGCGCACGGGGCGGGGGCGAGATTTGGTACGATCTTTGTTCTTCCGCTTTCCGTTCTTGCTTCCCTTCGCCCCCCTCCGGAGCATTTGACAAAATCAACCGGTTGCCCGTCGAGCCTCCGAGTGCGAAGCGCCGCACTTTGCCCATCGCCCCTCGTACATGCCGGGGGTTACGAAGGGGCCGGTCCCCCCCGGAACCCTACACCGCGCCCCACACCGCGCCCATTGCCCCCCTTCACGGGGGGCAGCTAAAGTGGGGAACGCTGCCCCTAACCCGCCTCCTGGTCCGACAGGGGATTCGGGCGGGAGGGCAGGTTAGCCAAAAAAAAAAAGGCGAAACCCAATCATAAGTGCCCTAAAAAATCAGCAGAAAGGCCACAAACAAAACACGATGAAAAAGCTGCATAAAGGCTGTGCAGAGCATCAAACAAGGAAAGGAAACCCAGCGTTGGGGATGTCCCCCTTTGACTTAGGCAGTCATTGCCAACAAAGGGGTTTTCAACCAAGTATTTGCATTAAAATTTTTTTTTTACAATTATTTCATTTTTCCAAATTTCTTTGGGTTTCCTTTTAAAAAAAGGGCGGTACTGTTAAGGAGCGGAAACCCTAAACCCTTCTTTTCCCAAAAATTTTAAAGTGGTTTTCCCCTCAAAGAAACTGAAAGTTGGCTTTTGTTTTATAGAACTAGAAATTTAATTGTTTCATTTAAAAGGTACAAAAAAAAAAAATTTTTCAGTGTCCAAATCATATAAACTAAATGTATAAGTTCTGAAAAAATTGCCTTGGGCAAATAGAACCATGCAAATTTTGGGGGAAAATTTTTTGTTTCCAAAATTTTTGTTACTTGATCTTCAGATCTACTCCTGACAGGTGTTGTAGTCCTTGACTATAATTTACTAAGAATGAATAAAGCTTTTATCTGTAGAGAAGTGAATTCGTTGAGCTGCCAAGAAAGATGCCCGTCAGGAGCATATACACAACTCACACCAGAAGATTAATGTGAAAAGTGTTTATAGGAGGCCGGTGACTAGAATAGAACTTGTGTGACATCCATTTATACAACTAATTCCCAAGGCCATTCTCTTTTCAATTGTTTTTAACAACTTTGTACAAATCTCACCTTAATTTATCTTTTAACTATGAGCGCTCAGTCCTAGAAAGAAGAGGGCACAATCCTTGGGGACATTATAGTGCCATTGAGTTCAATAAGAGTGATAATATAACTTGGAAATACAGAATTTATGTCCACCTACTGAGTGCACAGGCAGGAGGTGCAACAGGTTTAAAAACACCAAAAAGACCATCCCTGTGTCATACTCCCTACCCTACATCATTTTTACTGTAGTTCTTTTTCATTACTTAATTGATTTTTAGCTTTTCTTTATTTCTCTTGTCCTTCTGATTGACGTCTTACCTCAATTCCTACACATTCATTTAATAACTTTCCCAGTGATTCTTCTGTTCTTCATTCTGTTTTTTTACAAAAAGAGCTGCAATAACCCAGAAAGCTACTGGACTGTGTAATCCAATAGTTACTAATGCCCACAACTTATTGTGTTCAACATCAAACCATAGAAAAATGCTGCGTCGAAACAAGATAAAACTTAACCTTTAATCCCCAATACAGATAATATAATTAATGTTATACAACTAGAAACAAAATCCCTAGACCATCCCTACTACTATCCCTAAGTGACTACCTAGTTTCTCCCTATTGTAGAAGTATTAGGGTGTCCGCCCTGATAAGGGCGCCCCCAACAGGAACATAGTCGTAGCTATGGTACTTCAAAAGACTAATAAAAGGCACTGAAATAACCAATACCTGATTACAATCAAAAACTTTAAAAAGTGACCGAAATGGTCAGACAGGGGTTATAGTAAACAACACTTCTTCTATTAGATTACTTAAAGGGGATGTATCGCTTCATCAGTTCAGCTGTTCTCTTGAAGCTTGATTCTCTCAGTTCCTGATATCCAGGGGCGTTTCTTCCCCTCCCAGCTGGGTGTTTCTTAACGGATGGGGGGTGACATCATCCTCCCCCTTCACTGTTCATACTCGCTCCCAAGTCAGTGTGTTCAACCCCCCCCTCCACATGTCACTGTGTCGTTCCTCTCCCTATGCAGTCTTATTCTGTAAGAGCTGTTTGCTTACATAGCACACCCTGCATTCAGTCTAGACAGTCTTCTATGAACTCAGAGCACTAATCTCTTCTCCTCTCACAGCTGGAGGTTTGTTACAGTTGAATCCAGTCTTCTACGAACTCCTCCAGAGCAGCACAGATCTGTCTCCCTTCTATGTTTACACAAGGCACCGCTGCACAATTCTGCTGTTTTTTGATTATAGAAGCAGCTGCAGTGTTAATGAGGAGTTGGTGGCTGTGCAGAGTGAAATGTTGCCAGCCCCTTACACGCAGGAGCATTAAGGCACCGAGGCACAATTTTCTGATTCTAGAAGCATCTTCAGTGTCACTGAGGAGCTGGTGGCTGTACAGAGTGAAATTGTTGCCGGCCCCTTATTCTGAGTGAGAGAGGCAGGAATGCACGCTCCCGTGAATACGACCGGGGGCCAGACAGAATGTAAATTACTAGAGCCATCAGTAATTTACATTCTGACCGCCACTGGGGAACAGTGTTTACAGAAAACGAAGATAAGGCAGACTGTGAAAACAAGACAGCTTTGCAAATGACATTCAATTGCAAAGTTGCTTGTTTTCACTGTCCCCTTATTCTGAAGACCATTTAATGAAATGATACAACCCCTTTAAGGACAATGGTTACAATAGTTGGGATTAAAGGTTAAGTTTTATCTTGTTTCTACGCAACATTTTTCTATGGTTTTTTGCCCTACATTTACCTGGTTCCACAACTGTTCTCTCTCCTGTCCCCTACTTTTCAATCTTCTGGTTTTATCTTTTGACTCGATTGCTCCTTATTATTCTGTTTAGTCGTTACACATTTTGCCTTGCATTTCATATTTCCATAAGAAAGGTCCACAATAGGACAAAAATGTTGTGTTCTTCCACAACTTTAACTGCCCTATGAAAAAGCAACTCAACTTCACTATAACGAAGTCCAGAGGAGCCATGAACTATGTCAAGTTCAAGACTCTATACAGTAAGTATCGGAGATTCTATCCTCCCAAGAACCTAAGGCTACGTCCAGGTGAAGAGTAAAATTTACTCGTCGGATTCTTGTCGGATACTACTACTGGAGGGAATATTTCATGTGGATTTTAGGTTGTTTTTTTCCAGCAGATTTACAGTCAGAAAACAAGTCCCAATCATCTCTATACAAATGTTTTGGACACATGTTATATAAGTTTTTAGCTATCCCCATTGACCTCAATAATAAATTTTCCACGTGGAATACAATGGAATAATGAATATGTTTTACGCTTTTATTCTGAATTCAGAAAATACGCGTTACATGAACTGCAATGCGTATTTTCTATTGAGGTCAATGGAGATGGTTTACTTTTGGTTTTAGATGAGTATTTCAAATCAGAGAGGACTTCGACATGAAATTCTCGGCACGTACATGGAGCCTAATACACCAACAACTTGACCCTGTGCAGCGCCTAACTCTCCGAACACTAAGGGCCAATTAACCAACCCTACCAGCCCACCCATGGGTATTCCCCCATCCCCACCAGTAACGAAGGACCACAAGACAAAAGTTGGATGAACTGGCCTCTGCTACCATTTTATTAACAAATATGCAAAACATAAATAATCATAAAAATATTTATAACTCTGTATGCATAACATGCTCCAAAAAAAAATCATTCCAAAACACTCCTAAACATACCCATGAAGAGAACTATGGGGTTGAGGTCCTTGGAGCTATCAGAAGGTCTGTCGAATTCCTGTCTTTCCTTTTCTCCATGCTTTACCTTCAGCCATCACCACCAGCTCAAGGGCACCAAAAGCTGCCTCAGTTGGCTACCAACTCTTCACCAGCTCCTAGGGATCCCGTGATGGGGAGTCCCACCATCGCCAGACCGGTCTTTAAAGGGCCATAAAAAACTGGGCAGCCATAACTGGTTCTGACTTCTGCCACTAATACTCACCAACTCCAAGGACCCCATCCCGTGACAAGTATATGACTCCATGCCCAACACCGGACCATACCACTCAAGAATGCAACGATGAATAGACACAGACCCATAAAAAGGGTGTGAGGTGGGACTTCTTCACTGTTGACTGCGCGTCTGCTCCCGTGCCGTGCAGGGCGCGGTGTTTTTACACCACTTCCTGCACAGTGTTTGTCCCTACGCACAGCTGGCACACCAGGTCATGTGGGGCCTCTCACAATGGGCTGTGCCCACATCAGCCCCGTCTTGAAAGGCAATTATCTACAACCTATAGGAAAGTAACAGTGGACTTATTTTCCATAAAGACTAAAAAAAATTGTCAAATACAAAAATGTGCACCTAGCATGTACTGTTGAATTGACTAATTCAGAACCTGAAACAGCAACTCCGTTGTTATACTTTCAAGACTACAATTCCTGCAGTGAGAACTGCCATCTTGCCTCTCATTTTTTGTTTTCCTTGCAATGTAATAAAGTTTTCTATTTTTATACCATACTTATTTTATTATTTTGAGTGTGAAGGATGCCTGAATGATATTGACTTAGGGGTCCTTATCTATAACCCTTTATCTACTGAGCACCTACCATATACGGTGTGCATCGCATTTGTTAGTCCATGCAACACCTTTGAGGCCCCGCAATTGGAAGGAAGGAAAAAAAGAGACAAAGAGCAAGAAGAAGTGGCAGGAGAAGGAAACAAGGAAGGAGAGCTGAAAGAAAAGGAATGTCAGGCACTTCAAGATATTGTGTTTTCCTCACCTGGATTTTGGAGCTGTGTAGCCAGAGACCTATAGCCACAGCAATGTACAGCCAGAGAGCTACAGCCTGGAAGGGGGGAAGAAGAAATGAAGGGAGAAAAGAAATGAAGGAAAAGAACAGATGGAAGATGGAAGTTGGAAGGAAGAACAAAATGAAGTAAGATGGAAAAGATTAAGAGAGTGGAGGGTGGAAAGCGGTATGCAGAATCGAAATATAAGGGACGTATGAATGAAAATAAGAATGGAAAAAGTAAAAACGGGAAGAAAGAAGACGGACATATAGGGATGTGAGGGATAAAGCAAAATGGCGCGAAGGATGGAAAGGAAGGAAAAAAGGAGCGAAAACAGAAGAGATGAAAAGACAAGAGGATGGAGGGAGAAAAATTATGACAAAAACAGCAATGAAAGGATGGAAATGAAAGATAAAGGAAAGAAGTAAAAATGGAAAGAAGGTGGGAGATAAACGACAGGAGGGTGAAGTGAGGAAGGAAGGAAAAACAAAAAGGAAGAGACAATGAAAAACTGGTTAACAATCTGCAGCCTCTTCTTGTGCACGGTATGGCGATTCACACCACATGTTTTCATGCACCTTATGGCTTCTGCAACTGCTTTTCCAGCTGACAGTTTCTCTTACTACTTTTACATCTTTATAAGCCTCCCGGAGCTGCATTCCTGCTGTTCTCATTCCTAATAGTTTACTATAGGTCAGAAAAAATGGGACATTAATTTCTCAAAAAAAAAAACCCTGAAACACGGTCATACTCACAGCTCAAAAGGCTGGACCCAGCAGAGCGGCAACACCAGCCCCAATGCTACTGTGGAAAAATATATATGTGCACCCGATTGCTGAGCAATAGCCCACACACCTCATCACTAGGGGAACAACCAGATTGCACATTAAATTGACACCTATTCACACAGCATGCAAAATAGCCACAGTGCAATACATTGGGAGACTGCACAAATGCAAAAATACCCGTAAGACAACCACTCACACGCTTTCAATATACAGGTGCAGCAATCGGCTGCACCTGTATATTTTTCCTAAGTAGCAAGGGGGCTGGTGTTGCCTCTCTGCTGGTTTCAGTCTCATTCCAGCCTTTGAGCTGTTAGGCTATGTTCACACGGTGTATTTGCAGGGCGTAATTATGCCCCGCAATTACGCCGTGTGGACGGGGGCGGGGCGGAAGCGGGGGAGTGAGCGGGGGGCCGGCACTTCGCCGGCCCATAGACAATCACTGCTAGCGGCGCGTATACGCCGCTAGAAAGTGACATGTCAATTATCTCCCCGCCCGGCGGCTTCGCCGGGCGGTGAGAGGAGACGTAATCCATAGTTTCTCTATGAGAACTGTGAATTACCGTAATGAATGGGCCGTTTTCGGCCCGTAATTGGCGCACTCCGGCGCGTAATTACGGACCGAAATACGGCCCATTTTAAGCCGTGTGAACATGGCCTTAGTATGGCCGTGTTTCAGGTTTATTTTTGAGAAATTAATGTCCCATCTTTTCTGTAAATTGTGAGGGTAGGGACTTGCAAGAAATGAGGAGCCTTGATGGGGCTTGCATATAGTGGCCACTGTATTAACTCATATTTTTCCAGTATGTGAATTTTTTTGCCCAATAGTACTGGGGAGCAGAGGGTGTCTGTATTTTGTGTTGGGCACCCCAAAAGTGCTGGGCAGCCCGCCCAAACAAATACTGGTGGCGTAGTGGGCCGTGAGCAAGTATGGTGTACCACACTTTTTTATAATGCTGGCACCCGTTTATCGTTTTATCTATATGCAGTTAGAATACCAGCAACCGCCTCTCTCATATACTGAAGGTGTGTGAGTGGTTGTCTTACGGGTATTTTTGCATTTGTGCAGTCTCCCAATGTATTGTACTGTGGATTTTTTGCATGCTGTGTGAATAGGTGTCAATTTAATGTGCAGTCTAATTGTTCCCTTAGTGGTGGGGTGTGGGCTATTGCTCAGCAATCGGCTGCACCTGTATATTTTTCCGAAGTAGCATGGGGGCTGGTGTTGCCTTTCTACTGGGTTAAGTCTCATTCCAGCCTTTTGAGCTGTGTGTATGGCCGTGTTTCCATTTTTTTTTTTTTTTTTTGAGAAATTAATGCCCCATTTTTTCTGTAAATTGTGAATAGCCCACACACCTCACCACTAGGGGAACAATCAGACTGCACATTAAAATGACACCTATTCACACATCATGCAAAAAAGCAACAGTACAATACATTGGGAGACTGCACAAATGAAAAAATACCCGTAAGACAACCACTCACACGATTTCAATATATGAGGGGGGTGGTTGCTGGTATTATAAATGCATATAGATAAAACGATAAACGGGTACAAGTATTGTAAAAACGTGTGGTGCACCATGCTGGCTCACAGCCTATTACGCCACTACTATTCGATTGGGCGGGCTGCCCAGTACTTTTGGGATGTCCAACACAAAATACAGACATCCTTTGCTCCCTAGTACTTTGGTCAAAAAAATTCACATACTGGAAAAATATCAAATATGAGGTATTAGTTAATACAGTGGCCACTATATGCAAGCCTGCAAGCCCCGTCAAGGCTCCTAATTTCTTGCAAGTCCCTACACTCACAATTTACAGAAAAAATGGGACATTAATTTCTCAAAAAAAAACAAAAACTGAAACATGGAGAGATAAATGACAAGAGGATGGAGTGAGGAAGGAAGGAAAAACCAAAAGTAAGAAACAAACAAAAACTGTTTAGCAATCTGCAGCCTCTTCTTGTGCACAGTATGGCAGTTCACACACCGTGTTTTCGTGCACCTTATGGCTTCTGCTGCTGCTTTTCCAGCTGACAGTTTCTCTTATTACTTTTACATTTTTATAACCTTCCCGGAGCTGCATTCCTGCTGTTCTCATTCCTAATAGTTTAGTATAGGTCACAACTCCTGTCCACCCTCCCCGGTCCAGGCTCATGACATGAGTTGTTTTAGCTTTGCTGAGTTTTTCATATAGTTTTCATGGATGATGCATATACAGCGCAGACTATGTTCTCAGTGCCGGAGGTATCTACAAGCTGTATCTGTGGTAAGCGGAGCCAGGCTTACATCACCGGAGCTTGGGCTGAAGAAGAAAAACCTCATACCTGATTCCAGGAAAGCTGGGTGATGACCGGCATAGCCACCATTAGGAGTGTCCTAAAGCTTTCTGATAGAAATAGCGGCTATGCTCATCCGCTCTTATGAGCCCAAAGAGACCGGCTGTAACAAGGAGCAGCTTCCACTCTGGTGACCTCGATCTACTCACACGTTACAGAGACGGCCATTCTGAGTGGTCACAACTAGAGATCCCAGCTAAATGATTACATTTTCGCCTCCCTGTGTTTCAGCAGTCATAACTTTTTTATTTTTTCTATGACGTAGTTGATTGAGGACTTGTTTTATACGAGAGAAGTTGTATTTTTGTGGGGAGTTGTTTGAGTTTACATTAAGCATTAACGCTTTTGTAGGTTTCCCTGTTGTTTATAGCTCTTTTTGCTGATGGTGTACTACTGATATTGGAGTGTGTGTATATTTACCACAGCCATGTCAGTGTACACCTGGGTTCACAGTGTTTTTTAGAAATGTTTTTTGTGTGCAGAACTATACGTTGCATTTGGCAAGTATTGCTTTTAACTTATACAGGGAAGAGTGGATGCCTCCATTTTTGGTTTTCTGCACCCCGCCCATCTGCACAGGTTACTAGATCAGTGCGCTCTGCTTATATAGCTGGTGCCTTTTTTCTCTCTGGATTATAGAAGTCTGATGACTTAATGAGAGGACTGAACTTGACCCAAGTGAGAGGTAGGAATAGTATAGGACCATCCGTACTGAGGTCCCGTTGATAGTCGGCGGATGGCTTAAACATATTTTGATCAAAACGTGTGAACTAAGAACCTCAAAGTTTTTTTCATATATTGTAGACAGCATTAACGCTTTTGTAGGTTTCCTTGTTGTTTATAGCGCTTTTTACATATTAACTACTGCACAATTTTTTTTAATTTTTTTTTTGCAGACTGAACATAAAAAAGCGTTTTTCTGAATTTCTTCTTTTTACTAATTTTTACACCGTTCACATTTCACACTAAGCAACCTGTTAGAGGAATTCTACAGGTTATTACGGTCATGTGAATACCCATTGTCGGATTGGGGTGCTTACAGGTGGACTACAGGTGGAGTTTGGGACTGGTTACTTACAGTCATTTTACAATTTTTTTACAATTTACTTTTACACTAGCTGGTATTTTAGAACAATTTACTAAAGATAAACCATCAACAAGCGGGCTACCTGTAACGGTATGTTCACACGGCACATTGTATGCACCACAATATGGCAGGTGTCTTAAAAGTATGAGCTGGCCAGCACTAAACCAAGGAGGGAAGGGGGCTCATTGACGTCTATCCTCCCCGACGACATGTCCCTTCTTTTAGCTGGTGTTCAATACACGTTGGGGAAGACAGACGCAATTTATAGCTCTCTATGAGTGTGGGGCGCATTTCGGTTGTATTGTAGCACAACTACGTGCCGCTATATGCCTCACGATAACGCCATGTGAACATACCCTTACTGTTGAAATCTTCTTGTGGCCTTATTTTTTTTAAATTATATCCCGTTACCTATTTTTATAGGCGGTCTCTGGTTTATTTTCTTATACCATATTATACATTTCTGAGCTCACAGAGATGGGGTCCTCTGTTCACGATCTGTTGGCCAGAATGAAGAGTAGTTACAAAGAGTGTCTTCCTCTCTGGAGGACCAGTCCTATCATATGTTACACAGACAGTCCATTGATTTAGATGGACACTGTGTAAGGCTATGATCCTCCTGTGGTGGCGCTGCAGGGAAGCCAAACACTTACTGACAGATTTCTGCACAAATAACAGCTTTTTGATGGGGGTCCCAATGAGGGGACACATGATCAACTTGTCTCCTTTTAACAAGTAGGGGTTGTTCAAAGCAGAGATCCCCTTTAAGGTGTCACTGAATCAAGAAAACTTACAGCACATACAATATTAATGGTCCTGTCGACATCGACTTGATCAGCAAGATAGTTATTACATACTATATGGAATAAAATAATATAATGAGGGTCTTCTCCAGCACTGCTAGCTAGGTTATGGATTTGGGGACTGTCAGTTTATATTAATCTTGGGTGACATTTTAGCCCCTACCCGCTGCAGCCTATTTTTTCTTGCCACTCCTTGCTTCCCAGAGCCATAACTTTTTTATTTGTTCCATCTACATAGACATATGAGGACTTGTTTTTTGCAGGACCTTTAATGTTGCCATTGACCGTACCATGGAATGTACTCTGAAACTCTCCAAAAATTCTAAGTGGAGAGGAATGTGAAAAAATGTAATTGCGCCATTCTTGCTGGGGTTTCGCTTTTGTGGAGTTCGCTGTTCGGTGTAGCAAGCTAGAAATAAAAAGTGTTAGAATGGCATGACCCTGAGCAACCCTGAGGCTTGCTCTGCACCACCACCAACCCTCCCCCACACACACACCCTCATCCCCCCACTTACCACTCTCCCGCTGCCCGTGACCAACATTCCTAGAATAAATACACAGACCACCGACTGGAATGAAATGGCCACAGCAGCCTTTTTATTAACAAAATACAACATGAACTTAATTTGCATATAAATATATATATAAATAACCATCTAAAATACATACACACACTTAAATATATACATATCCCAAAACTAATTAATTATAATATAAATATATTTTATATATATATATATTATATTATATATTTATAATCCATATGCATCCCCGTAAACCATTATCTGCAAACCAAAATAACTCCCCCCAACTTCTTTTTCCAAAAATCAACCAATAGTAACCAGGCAACAACGTGCCATCTCCCACTGGGGCAGAGGTCCTTTGAGCTAAAAACGACCTGGCGACCAAAATCCCTGAAGGGACAAAAGATCCTACCCCCAGCCGCATTCCACTGGCTCGGAGGTCCAAAAAGCCACACTATATGGCTCACCCAATTCGCTCTCCAGGGATACCAGCCTGAAAGAGCCCCAGGCCGGGTCAACGTTCACCAAAAACTGAGGAAGTCATATCCCTAATGACTCCCTCACCCAAACTCCTCCTCCAACTCCAAGAACCCCTGCCGCCACCACGAGCATGCCATGAAACCTCATGCATGCGAGGCCCCCACCAAGCCAACTGCCCTTTCGATACCTTCCTGTATCCCCAATGCCCACAAATCTAGCCCTACCGCCGTCAAATGAACCCCGTCGGACCTCCAAAAATTCCCTCCTCCCGACTCTAATTCCATATGCCGTACGAACACTCCGCCATTCCGGGCCACAAAACCTGCCACAGACTGGGTCACCTTCACCCGCGCCCTATTTAAACTATCCACAGAGCGAGCTCCCCTCCAATGATGCCGGAACACAATATCTGACCAAACAATGACCATATTAGGAAACTCCGACCACAACCGCAATAGGTCAAACTTAATACTCCGCCTTAACTCCCTGGAGGTCACCAAGACAAAATCATTCCCCCCCACATGCAATACCAGGATATCCGGATGTCTATCCAAAGCCGCAAAACGCATGACTTCGGGCACTACTCCCATCCACCGCATACCTCGCCTCACCAAGCATCGAACTAGGGCCACACTCCTAGGTATCCCCAACTGGCGCCCATTCGGCCGAAGTTCCGCTCGCTCGGCTCCCCAATAGACGTACAAATGCCCTAAGATCCAGACGAGGAGAGGGGGCCGCTCTAGAATAGACAAAACAGAGAACAAAGACACATAAGAAAACAGCGACCCAACCACCATCGCCGTCCCTCCCCGCCAGCTGCTAAGAGATTAAGTGTGGACGCACGTAGAGCCTGTATCTATCTGATTCCCATCGCCCAATCCTGAGCACCACGTCCGGGCTCAAACCCCAACTCGCAGCCTCTGTGGCTGCCCCGATACGAAAAGAGCGTGGGGCAAAATCCTTCGGATTCAACCCAATTGCTTCTACACATCTCCTAAAGACTGCTGTAAACTGAAATCGAGAAACAAAAGACCCATCCTCATGAACCAGGAGCGGCCCACCTGGGACCCTCCGCAAAGCCCAAAAAGCCCGCACTCGTTCCACTGGGCACATTAAGGTCCCTGGAACCCATCGCAAAATTACCCTTCTGCCCCTACCCGACTGGTCCGTTTTTGATCGCCGAATCAGAAAACTGACCACGTCCCCACCGACTTCCACATCTTCAGCCTGCACTCCTCCCCCTCTGGACCGACCGGGGGACACCAGCTCCCCTATCCTTAAAGCCCCGAAAAAAGCCAACGCAAAAGCGAGGCGATATAAGGTCAATTCGTAACCGGACGCAACGACCGCAACCAACGCCGCACCTAGCCGCTCAAGGAGTGCAAAGACCACCGGTCTCCTGGCGTCCCATCCGGTCCGCCCCCTCCTGTAGCCCCGCAAAGCCCGGGCTACTGTGAAGTCCTTCGTCACATCCCGCAACCTACGCATCTTAAAACCGAAGGCCAATCCTGCCACAAATCTAGACACTCTAGACACCGACCACCCCTCCCTCTGACAATGTGCCAAAAAACACAACAAGGCCCCGATCCGATCCTCATCTGATGTCACATTCCCCAAAACACTGACCCAGTCCGCCCACCGTACCCAGGCCGCCTCATATGCGGCCCAGGTCCCACCTGACAACGAAGACCGAATCAGATGATCGGCGTCTCGAAGGCCATGGCCCAAAGATGACTGTGGCATTCCTCCCCAATTGCTGACGCCGATGGAGCCAAGTTCCGGAATCAATCCCACTGTAAACGAGAGAGAGAATCAGCCACCGAATTCGAAACCCCAGGCACATGTTCTGCCCGTACCCATGAATTCAATTCCAGGCAGCGCAACACCAACAATCGCAACAGGTGAACCACTGGAGGCGACAACGCGGTCAAGCTATTGATGGCCTGAACTACACCGAGATTGTCACATAAGAAACAAACTTTGCAGTCCCGGAACTGCTCCCCCCACAGCTCCACTGCCACCATTATGGGAAACAGCTCCAAAAAGGCCAAGTTCCGCACCGCCGACAGTCCGACCCACTCCGCTGGCCACGGAGCCGCACACCATCTGTCGCCACAAATTGCTCCGAACCCCGTGCTGCCCGCCGCATCTGTAAAAATCTCAATCTCTCTGAATCAAGGAACGACCGTTGTTCCTAATCAAAAATTCAGCCCACACTTCCAAATCCTCTCTGTGCTCCCTGGTCAACCACACAAAATGATGGGGCTTCTGGATCCCCGCCGTGGCAGCCGCTAAATGTCGATAAAAAACCCGCCCCATAGGCATGATCCTGCATGCAAAGTTCAGTTTCCCCAGAAAAGACTGCAAATCCCGCAGTTGAATCTTGCGTAGGTGACACGCGTTCCGCACCTCAAACCTCAAGATCCCTAATTTATCCTCAGGCAGCCTGCATTCCATCTTAACAGAGTCGATGCAGATCCCAAAGAATTTCATACATGTACTCGGACCTTCAGTCTTGTCAGCCGCTAGCGGAACCCCGAAGTGATCCGCCACCCATCGCTTGCAGCAGAGAGCCACAAATCGGGGAACCCGCCGGGCCCACGCAGAGAAAATCATCCAAATAATGAATGATGGAACTCAGGCCGGAGACATCACGCACCACCAATTCTAAAAATGAGCTAAATGCCTCAAAATAGGCACACGATAGGGAGCACCCCATGGGCAGACAACGATCTACAAAAAACAACAAACGAAAAGCAGACTCAATGTCAGTCTTTGCCATTAATGAGCCTGCCCCAAAGCGCCGAACAAGGGAAACTGCTTCGTCAAACGAAGTATACACCACCGAACACAACTGTTGCGAAATCCCATCATTTACCGATTGCCCCCTTGGGAACGACAAATGATGGAAACTTGTTCGGCTCCTTCTTTGGCACAACTCCAAGAGGAGACACCACTAGGTCAGAAAAAGGGGGTTCCACAAAAGGCCCTGCCATCCTCCCCAGAGACACCTCCTTTGCGAGCTTCTCCGCCACTACAGCAGGATGCTCCCTAGCTGACCTCAAGTTCCGCAAGGAAAAGGGGACGACATGCGCCGGAGGGGGAATCCAGAACACCCTCTCAAACCCTTCCCCCAATAACCGCGCTCCCTCCCTATCCGGATATCTGTCCAGATACGGCACCATCGCGCGAAGCTTCACTGGCGTCACCCCCTTGGCCACCTGACCCACTCCCTTTTGCCCGTCCTTTCTTGAAGCATCTGGAAACTGGATGGGAGGAGCCCCCACAGAACGAACAGACGTGTTTGAAACGGCAGCCAGACCCGAATTTACACTGTCCACTGTTGAACTGCCAACACGCTGCGCCCTTTTGGGCCCCCACCTGACCGCTCGCTCCGGTTCCTCCCGCCGACCCGCTTTGGCCGGAAGACCCGGCCCCCCCATGAGGACTGCCCGAACTTAGTCGGGGCCATCACCTGCAGCCACAGGCCGATGTACTTATGGTCCAACCTTATAGAAGGACGGACCGCCTTCCTCTGTCGGAATTGCTCGTCGTAACGGAGCCAAGCCAGTCCCCCATACGCCCGATATGCCTCACCTATCGAATCCATATAACAGAATAATGCCGAACAATTTTCCGGCGCTTTTTCGCCTATGACGCTTGCTAAAATAGCAACCAATTCGTAAACGTCTGCGGTATCAACCGCCACCAACGTTTCTCTTCTTCCTCCTTCTCACTTTCGTCCTTTTTACCCTTGTCCAGATTAAACTTCTTAAGGGGCAAAAGGGAAAAAATCTCCACGTATTCATCTTTCATTATCTTGTCCCTAACCTCCTGCTTCAAATGAGCCCCCAAGGGCCCCTCGAAGCAAATACAGACCTCACCCCTAGCACGATCATCGAACCGCACGTTGTCCTGCGGTTCCTTCTCTGTCTGCACAGAAACCGTGACACTTGCTCCAGACACTCTGGCCGCGGCACCCGCCCCCGGCCCCTCACGAAGCAGTGGACCAACCCCAGTCGAAGCTGGAGAAACCCAGGCCTCTGCCGGCGACACCACTCCACGATCCTCGAAACGTCCCAACAATTCACGCAACGCCGCCGCCAGCCACCCAGGCTCCCCCCTACACCCGCATGTCCCACTGCTGTACCCACCGCACTCGACCCTGTACACCCCACGATCCGCTAAACCCCTCAATATAGGAGGAAAAGAACATGACAAGGACAAACACTCACCAGGCTGCATGAGGGCTGTGAACCCACCAGCCGTCATCCTGGAATCTTGCCCGTCGTTCCTGAAGCCTCTCGGATCTTCCGCTGCTGCCCTCCGGCCCGGGTCCAAGCCATCTAACCCCAAGAGGGGGAGAACGACTGGCGCAGGCCGTTGAGAATGGACCAGTGACTGCCAGGCCAGCGGCAATGATGCCGCATCCTCCATGTCGGAACCGCCACCGCCAGCCACCCGCCACCCGTCCACATCGCTCGCCCGCTCCGCACTCCCCGGTGAACACGGGCACCTCCGAGATGACGTCTGCTGCCTGGCTGCCCCCCTGGCCGGCACATCACCAGGTGGGGGCACCGCAACCACGGACCTCACTCGACGACTAGGGGCAGCAGCAGGCCTAGAGCCAGGCTGGCCCACCGGCCCGCTGCCCCCCGCAGGGCTCGGCGGCCTACCTGGATTCCTCCTGGAGGGTCCCGTGAGGGGCTCCGCTGGCGACGGCGAGTCCTGGGGGTGCTTTCAGGGCTCAACCTTTGCGGTGGTCGAGACCTCCTCCTCCTTCTCCCCCCGCTGCAGCCATCACTTTCAGGTGCCTGTGCCGCGGCCCCACCGGCCTCCTAGGCCGCAGCACGCACCCAGTCTGCGCCTCTCACTGCAATGAGCTGCCGCAGCAGCTCCACGTGTTCGTCCGCCATTTTGTGGACGAGCGCAGGTCACGGGCTTCCTCACTGCTTGTCTCGCGCCACGCAACTGAATCACTGGGTGGACGGGGAGGTCTTTCGGACCTCGCCACTTCCGCCCCACCCACGCCACGCCTCCACGACCGCCCAGCGCATTAGTCTGCGGCCAGCGTGCCGGGTCATGCCGCGCCTCCCCGGCGCGTTCCTTGTAAGTGAATAGAAACTAGGGCAGTGATCGTGCTTGGTGCACCACACGTCACAGCACAGACCTGTCATGTGGCGGCTGTTGTCATATGTAGAATGAAGACTGACCCACTGACCTACATTTTGATGAATGAAAATTAACATAAATATAAAAGTATAAAAAAAGTGTTTTTTAGACTTAAATTATTAAAAATATAAAAACCAGAACAAAATTTTATTAACATAATACATTTTACATTAGAAAAGCACTCAATGAACTGCTTTAAACTCTATAGAGAAGAACAGAAGCTGCTAAATGTCAATCAGTTTTAAATGTTTCTCTTTCTACTACGTCTCGATGCTCTCCTTGTGTCAGTCTCAATTTGTGGTTGCAAGAGACAAGTAGCTATTAGGGTATGTTCACACGGCCGGACCCAAACACGCATCTAACAATGAGCAGTGTGATTTTACACCGCTCACAATATAAAACACGCATTGGCGTTCAGACGAGTGATCGCTGATACGTGTCTCACTCCGTCTTTTGGATCCGTCCCAAGAATTATCATGTCAATTCTTGGAGTGAAAGACGCAGCAGGAGCCCTATAATAAAGTATAGGGTGCGATCCTGCTGCATCCGTGTTGGAACCGATCAACGCTACGTTTTTGGATGCGATTTTCAGGTCCAACACAGACCCAAAATCGTATCCAAAAACGTCGTGTGAACATGCCCATATTCAAGACCTGTAACATTTGTGTTCTAACTGTTACTTCTCTTCTCTATAGAGACCAGTGCGATTCATTGAGTTAATTTTCATATGAAAAATTAATTTTGTTAGTAAAAAAATTTTGTTCGGATTTTTGTATTTTTCATTTTATATAATTAAAATCTTACAAAATATTTTATTTTAGACTGTTATATTGTATGCTAATTTTCATTAATCAAAATGTAGGTCAATCGGTCATTTTGCATGTGTTATAAACTTTTTAGGAACTTTTTTTCATAAAGTGTTGAAATTTTATTTTGCTGCTATCAGCCATATATTCTACAGCTGGTACACCACAAGCAGGCGCGTAACTACCGGGGTAGCACACGTAGCAGCTGCCCTGGGGCCCGGGCTCTTAGGGGGCCCGGCACAGCTGTTACAGCGTCCGGTACCCCGGTAATGCCGCTCCTGTGCCTGCCGGCAACAAACATACTAGTTCACTGCCGGCGGGCGGGAAGCTGAGGGGCCCGGCGCATACTGCCTCTGAACGCCTGGGACCTCCGGCCCGAGCGTTCAGAGGCAGTGCTGCCCGGAGATAGCAGAGCGGAGCGCCGCCACTCTACTACTTCCCCTGCCGGCTTTCTGTGATCATGTTGGCGGCGCGGTGATGTCACATCATCGTGCCGCCCGCGCTGAGCAGAGAGGCTGGAGCGCGGCACCTCGGGGGAGCTTGGAGTGAGGTAAGTAAGTTATTTATTATTTTAACTGTCCTATAGCCTGCCTAAATAGCCCTCCTGCCTGCCTATCTACCCCCTAGCCTACCTACATACCCCCAACCTGCCTACATAGCCCCCAGCCTGCCTATATACCCCCCCCAGCCTGCCTGCATAGACTGCCAAGCCTACCTATATACCCCCCAGCCTGCCTGCATAGCCCCCTAGCCTACCTATATACCCCCAGCCTACCTACATAGCCCCCAGCCTGCCTACATAGCCCCCTAGCCTACCTATATACCCCCAGCCTACCTATATAGCCCCCAGCCTACCTACATAGCCCCCAGCCTGCATATATAGCCCCCAGCCTGCCTGCATAGACCGCCCAGCCTACCTATATACTCACCAGCCGACCAATATAAACCCCCAGCCTGCCTGCATAGCCCCCAGCCTACCTATATAAACCCCCAGCCTGTCTGCATAGCCCCCAGCCTACCTATATACCCCCCAGCCTACCTATATAAACCCCCAGCCTGCCTGCATAGCCCCCAGCCTACCAATATATACCCCCAGCCTGCCTATATATACCCCCCAGCCTGCCTACATAGCCCCCAGCCTGCCTACATAGTCCCCCCCAAGCGTGCCTTCATAGTCCCCCCCAAGCCTGTCTACATAGCCCCTCCCAAGCCTGTCTATATAGCCCCCTAAAGCCTGCCTATATAGCTCTCTAAGTCTGCCTGCCTGAATAGCCCTATAGCCCCCGTGATGCCTGTCTGCCTATATAGCCCCTATAGCCCCCTAAAGCTTGCCTACCAATATAGCCCCCGAAGCCTGCCTGTCTACTTATATGGGGCCGCTGTAGCTACGTAAACTCTGCAAACCTACCTATATGGCTCCTATAGCCCTTGTCTACCTGTATGGCTCCCTATAGCTACCTAAACCCTGTCTGTCTACCTATTTAGGCCGCTATAGCTACTTAAACCCTACATGCCTACCTAAATGACCCCTATAGACTACATAAACCCTGCCTGCCTATTTGGGGCTCCCTATAGCCTATTTACCTATCTGACTACCTATGTGGGCGCCACCTATAACCTAGCTACCTAGAACCCACCTTCAGCCTACCTGTGGTCCACCTACAGCATACCTACCTACCTGGGGCCTAAATACTGCCTACCTAGTACCAATCTACCTACCTGTAGACTACCTACCTAATTGAGACCTGCCTAACTACTGCCTACCTAGCATCTACCTACCTACCTGGGGCCTATTTCCTGCCTACCTAACAACCTATCTAATGGGGGCCTATCAGCTTATATGATTCTGAGGGGTACTGGCCATAGCTGTAACAGGGGGTGAATCCTCTGTTCCTTCCCTCTAGGAGACTGGGTCTCTAAGATATGGCCTGTACCCGCTCTCCCACCCATGGGAAGTTTGTACAGAGCTGGGGGGCAGGAATTGAGGTGCTGGAAAAGTGAGTATTCTAATATATATGTGTCCAAATCTACAGGGACAAGTAGTGGCCAGGAGAAGTCATGGTGGTGGTCTAGATCGGATGCAGAACAAAAGGGAAAGTCCACAACTCGTCAGAGAAACGTCACTTGTGAGTCACAAGATGTAACTGCACTATAATAACTTATGTTATGTATAACTGCACATATGTCTGCAGCCTGTGTACACTGGTGTCTACCACTATATGGTTCCTGTATGGAGGTAATATACAGTTTGTAGGGCACCTGTGTACACTGGTATATACCACTGTATGGTCACTGAATGGAGGTAATATACAGTCAGCAGAGCCTTTATACACTGGTGTCTATCACTATATGGTCACTGAATGGAGGTAATATAAAATCTGCAGAGCCTGTGTACACTGGTGTCTACCACTGTATGGTCACTGTATGGAGGTAATATACAGTTTGTAGGGCACCTGTGTACACTGGTATATACCAGTATATGGCAGTAATATTGGTCTTTATTCAGTAATAGTGTAGGGGTATTGTTCAGTCACTATATGGTGGTAATTTGTGGTCATGTTCTTGGGGTATAATCATGTTCCTATGTAATAGCGTTATTGCTAATGTTGGACTGGGTATAGTGGGATTTGTTTGGTAGCCGTATGATAGGGATGTCTATGGTGAGGTAATCACTCCTTGTGTTATGTAGAAACTGCATGACTTAAGAGGTCACGGAAAATGTTTGTGTACGGGGAGGGGGGAGGGGGGGGCATCCAAAAGTTTACTACGGGGCCCAGGCTTCTCTATTTACCCCACTGACCACACGTCTACCTGGGACCTGTGGTGCACCAAGCAAGATCACTATTATAATTTCTCTTCACTGACATGCTATTCTGATGGCTTTTATTTTATTTCTAGCCTGCTGTGATGTGGTTGTAATCACTCATAATACTACAATAACTCCATAAATACCTGATTGAGAATGAAATTTATCCTAGATGCTGTATTAGTTTTCTAATTTCATATTATTTAAATCATTATTAATTTTATAATATATAATTTAATATTATTATTTTTTTTTTTTTTTTAGATTATATAATTTTATACCAATTTTATTTTATTGTTAAATTATTTAACTGCATATAGTAAGATAATTAAAATTAGTTAGCATGGCCCAAACTTTTAGGAATTCTGTACGGTCTTTTCTAGTGCATCAACCATTGCACCTACAGTACAGTGCAGCACATTTAAAGGGGTGTTCTGGGACTGATTAAAGGGGTTGTCTCACTACATTGATTCCTCTTACCTCAGTCCTGTTTTCTTGGTTTCATTTTGAATTCAGGGGCGTGTTTACTGGCTTCCAATAGGCTGCAGTAGAAGCCAGGTCTGTAGCTATAGCAACCAGTGCTGGCAGCCTATCAGGAGAGATCAAACAGGTCTGTAGCTATAGCAACCAGTGCTGGCAGCCTATCAGGAGAGATCGAACATGTCTGTAGCTATAGCGAACTGAGGAGCTGATGGAGCTAGGGGATATCTAGGAATAGCTAGGACACTGGTAATGGACACATATTGCAAAGTGACTTGTTTTTGCAAGATCTTTGACATAAAAAGCAGCAATCCTTGTAGTGAGACAACCCATATAATGCTCGTTCTTTCATCGAAGTAAAAATGAAAGAGTAAATTCATAATTGCCTCCCGGACGCTCCCGTTCACTCCCGGCTGCCGGTGCTTTCGTCAAGCTTAAAAACGACACTTGGACCAGCACATCCCAAAAAATATTATTTTTTTTAAATGAGCATAGGTGCACGCTGGTGTGGCAATAATATACAAACACATCCCAATATCAGCAGAACACTATTAACTAAAAGAACTATCAAAGGCACGTAGGAATTTTTTCAAAAAAAGCATTTCTGCTACTCAGGATTTAAGCAGTTTTGATCAAAAATGTGAACTGAGAACCTCATAATTTTCAATATATCCTGAGTAGCAGAAATGCTTTTTTTGAAAAAATTCCTATGTGCCTTTTGATAGTTCTTTTAGTTGATAGTGTGCCGCTGATATTGGAAGGTGCGTTCATCAAGGGCTGAAGCAGTGTAGATTAGGGTTCACATGACATCCCCAGCTAATTACAGGCCAGAGAGGTCATGTGCGTGTGACATTGTGGCCTGTGATTGGCTGGAGATCTCATGTGAACGATGGACGCTCATGCCTTACTTTCTGGTTCAACGCACCAGCAGTCGGGAGGGAACGGAAGGTAAGTATGATGTTTCACTTCTATTTTTATTCATTCCCCAATGAAAAAACAAGCATTGCTCAATACTGGAACACCCCTTTAAGCTTCACGTCAGCATTACCCTGCGATCCACCTACGATGCACAAAATGTGTGAAGCACAGTAAGATAAGTTCATACCTACTGCTGCATTCTACACTGCTCTTAAAGAGAACCTATCACATAGATTATGCCCCCCCTTGCTGAGGACAGCACAAGCTAGTGTCAGACCTGCTGTTTCCAGCACTTTGTCCCTTATTTTGTAAGACGCTGTAGTTTTCGTGTATTTAATGCTCAAATCTGCAGTTTTCAGCCAGAAAAGAGTCATTCAAAGAGTCCTTCAGAGTGTCAGTTTTTTTCAAACCCGCCCACCTGAGGCTAGCCCCGCCCACCTCAACTGATAAACCTATTACTTTGAATAGGTAGAAACATGTGAAGACATGTCAGTGGGCGGAGCTAGCCTTTGGTGGGCGGGGCTAACACCTGCTCATGAATGAGATTTGAGCATTAAATGCTCTAAAACGACAGCATCTTACAGAATAAGGGACACAGCTGGAAACAGCAGGTCTGACACTAGCTTGTGCTGCCCTCAGCAAGGGGGGGCATAACCTATGTGACAGGTTCCCTTTAAGCTATTTAGAACTGGCCTGTCTGCACCAAAGTTCATACATGTCGCCCTAAGTGTTTAGTTTCCCTAAAGTGTGACCACAGGGCAAATGTGTCAAATAGTCTCCAAAAAAATGGGAATCTCGCAAGAGAACAGAGAGTGACTTTTGATCACTATATTTACTATTTTGCCATAGGCAAACTTAAACTCTATCAGTTCTCAATCTATAAAACACTAAAACTTAACTTTTATTATGTATAACACTTAACCTCTGTATACACTATTTAAAAAAACCTGATTTCTAACCTCTCAATTTATCATTTTCTAATTGTGAAGGAATAACTCCTTTTCTATTATCAAGTCTGGTGGAACACTACCTATTAACAGGAAAGCCTTATATATACAGTAATTTACTAACTCCAGTAAGGGATCCCAAACATCCCACTTGGGCAATCATCCCTAATCCAATGGCCATAAAACATATACTGTAAGGTTTCCATTATGAGACCCTCTGCAGCGGGTGACAGTGTGGGAAGAGGTGAGAAATCACAATTTAAAATGTCATGCCTGACCTCCCCATGATGTTTCACCAGCTAAACCCCTGATGAAGCCAGTTTAGCTGGTGAAACATGGTGGGGAGGTCAGGCATGGCATTTTAAATTGTGATTTCTCACCTCTTCCCACAGTGTCACCCGCTGCAGAGGGTCTCACAATGGAAACCTTATATCTTTTATGTCCATCAGATTAGGGATGACTGCCCAAGTAGGATGCTTGGGATCCCTTACTGGAGTTAGTAAATCACTGTATATATGAGGTTTCCCAGCTAATAGGTGGTGTTCCACCAGACTTGATAATAGAAAAGGAGTTATTCCTACACAATTAGAAAATGATAAATTGAGAGGTTGGAAATCAGGTTTTTAAATAGTGTGTATAGAGGTTAAGTGTTATACATAATAAAAGTTACGTTTTAGTGTTCTATAGATTGAGAACTGATAGAGTTTAAGTTTGCCTATGGCAAAATAGTAAATATAGTGATCACAGGGCAAATGAACCCCTTTACGACCGCCCTTTGTCTTTTGATGGCAGGCGGTGTGGATTTTGTCAGCAGTGATGTCGAAAGACATTGCTGTCAACAGAGAAGTTTTGCGACCTTCCAGTGCCGCAACTACCCTTGGAACGGAGCTAACCAGCGCCTCCATTCCTATAGCAGTCTCTGTGAACGACAGGGACTGGAGAAAGCTTCTGATGCCTGCTGCTTAACCCTTTGTTTGCTTTGGTCTATAACCACAGCATAAGCAAAGGGGATTCCTCTGATCCTTCAAGTCTCCGGGTTTCATAGGAGGACATTTATGATTTTTGCCGCCCAGGCGCGTTTTTTTTTGTGCGCATTGGCAGCTTAGAATGCGCCTGAATCTATGAGCCTGTTCTACTGAGGGTCATAGATTTAGCGCTTTTTAGCTACAAAGCGATACTTCTGGCTCAGGTAAACCACTTTAAAGTGCTCTACCTGTTCCAGCAGTAATGTGCCCGGATTTGCCGTACTAATGCTATGAATGTGTAGCTTCATACGGTTGTAGTGCTGCAAAAACTAAAATTTGTAGCTGCGTCATTAAGGCCTTTTCGGGCCTGATACTTAAGGGGTTACATGCTTCCAATTGAATCAATGGGATGCAGGACAGGACTGGTCCTCCAGAATGAGAGACACTCTTTGTTAAGCTTCTTTCCTCTGAGAGATGAGGATCCTGAGTAGAACATCCTCTCTGTAAATTTTATAAGGTGTGTAAAAATAGGTTTTCTAAACTGGACAACCCATGTAACAACCTTTTTATGGTTTCTTCTATATAATATGTCAATGATAAGATAAATCTTTGTCATTGGGTCAATGAGCGTATCAAATAACAAAGGCTTATGGCAAAGAATTTAAGAGCTCACCAGCGCAATCTATTGGATGTAGTTATCTTCAATTCACAAGTGACTCACAAGAGTCCTGTAATGTAAAAAGGATTGGAACCAAGCCAGTGAAGTTCATCTGCAGACAGCTGTTTTAGGGTGTTTGTCCCTCTTCAGTGCAGAGAGTGGAACACAGCTGTCTGTAGATGAACTTCACTGGCATGGCTTCAATCCTTTTTACACTGAAAGACTCTTGTGAGTGACATGTGAATTAAGGATTACCACACCCAATAAATGGCACAGGTGAGCTCTTCAGCTCTTTCCTTAAAGTCTTTATTATATTAAAATGTCCAGTGAGGTGCAAAAAGGTGTTTAGATCCTCACACACTGACATGGTGCCTCTCCCCAATGCGATACATTATACCTTCTGAGCCTATCAAAGTCAGTCCATACACACCAGGATACCATTGTATGCTTACTGTGCTATCCCCTAAACATCTGTCTGTAGATGAACTTCACTGGCATGGCTACAATCCTTTTTACACTGCAAGACTCTTTGTGAGTGACATGTGAATTGAGAATTACTACATCCAATAAATGGCACGGGCGAGCTCTTCAGCTCTTTCCCAAAAGTCTGTTTTATATTCAAATGCCCAGTGAGGTGCAAAAAGGTGTTTAGATCCTCACACACTGACATGGTGCCTTTCCCCAGTGTGATACATTATACCTTCTGAGCATATCAAAGTCAGTCCATACACACCAGGATACCATTGTATGCTTACTGTGCTAACCCTGAAACAGCTATCTGTAGATGAACTTCACTGGCATGGCTTCAATCCTTTTTACACTGCAAGACTCTTTGTGAGTGACATGTGAATTGAAGATTACTACATCCAATAAATGGCACTGGCGAGCTCTGCAGCTCTTTCCCAAAAGCCTTTGTTATGCTCAACTGTCCAGTGAGGTGCTAAAAGGCGATTAGATCCTCACACACTGACATGGTGCCTCTCCCCATTGCGATACATTATACCTTCTGAGCATATCAAAGTCGGTCCATACACACCAGGATACCATTGTATGCTTACTGTGCTAACCCCAAAACAGCTGTCTGTAGGTGAACATATCTGGCTCGGCTTCACATCCTTTTAAATTACAAGACTCTACTGAGTTACATGTGAATTGAGAATTACTGCTTCCAATAGATGCCTTTTCCCATAAACCTTTGTTGTATTCAAATGCTAGTGAGGTGCAAATGGGGAATTAAACTCGCACACACCGCCTTGGTGACTGTTCCCAAGGAGAGATTACCCCATCTGTGCTAAATTGGAGATTAAAGCCTGAAAAGATCTGTCAACAGCAACTTTTTGATTGTTTCCATATCCCAGGAACAGCTTTTTTATGGTTACCTTTTACCAGCATCTTGTTCCTGCTTATTCCGTCTTTCTCTACACCCCTCGAAAGGTATTTTACTATGACCTTTCATAATATGTTTATAATGAAACTTCATTTTAATGCTTAATAAAAGAAAAAGAAAGAAAAGTTCATATTAAGTCACTGATGTATAATTTGCATATGCAAAAATCCCAACATCCACATTGACATTTCCCTGCTATAGCTTCCTCCTCACCCTCTACCATACCGGGGAGAGAGATTATCTGCTGGATAAGTCGAAAGGTTCCCAGGATGATTTCTTTCCTATAAAATCCTGTTTAAAATAGCAGTGGCATAACTATCCTATTAAATGGTGATAAAGTTTGGACTAAGAACTCTGGAATATGAGAAATAAGTGGAATTTGCCTGAGGAATATAAAAGTGTTGTAGTATTCTCATACATGGGAGGGTTATGATGAAATGGGGGCAATACATTCCTAAAAGGGGATGTCTAAGTCAAAAACCTCATATGTAATTCATGAGTTGCTTATTTTGGACCATAATCTATGAACCAGAGTGGGGAGCAGTTCTGGAAGACCTGGCACATTCATGATATACACAGACAGCCCTTTGGATTCCAGTGGGCACCATGTAATTCTTTATTTCTCCTGCGGGGGAGCTTCAGGGGAATTGAACACTTGGGGGGACAAGTATGAAATGCGCTGTGCCAGTTTTTTGGTTTCAAGTCCAACAAAGAAACTGTTGTTGGCCCTGTCCAACATATAAATTAAAGTTTGTGCGCCAAAAATGAGTGCAAGCCCGACATCCTTGAAACTTTTGTCTGCGTCAATTCTTAGGGGGCGTGTCCTTCCACATTCATTTAGGAATGTGTCTCAACAGAATCTGGGGCAAAAATGTCGTACTAATCAAAGCCAAAGTAGCAAGGCTGAGACAAATGTTGACACAGACACTTTTTGAGCGACCTTTTTGGCATATAAATGTGTCCTGAACGACACATTTATACAGCGCTGGGAGCCATTTTCAAACATACAGACGAATGCATCCAAAACCGCATTGGAAACAAGCCTCTCTCTGTGTAAGGCGTTTTGGGCGCCATTTTGAAGCTTTCTGCATTTTAATCGATGAAAACACCTCAAAAATTGACGTGCCACCTGTGCAGGGGCGTAACTTTGGCTAAAAAAGTGGGGGGGACCAATTTTCCCTCTCATCCCCTATCTTCCTATTCCTCCCTCCCTCCCTCCTTCACTCGCCTACCCTTACACTTCCCCTCCCTTCCCTTCTCTCCCCTCCTCTCCCTGCAGTGATGTGGCCCTCTCTAACCCAGCTAGGAGGTCTGAGGGAGTGCTGTGAGCTCCCCCAGCAGGTCTGGGCGGAGTCCTTATGGCACACACTTCTGGTGCAATCCATAAGGTTATGAGTGGCTCTCTAATTACTGAAGTTTAGAGCCAGACTGGGACTAAAAAGCAGCCCTGGCAATGAAACCGAGCCAGCCCACCTATAATATTGTTGCACAATGCAGCAAATTTCGCTTAACCCTCCCCCCATCCACCCATCACTACTCCATTAAATTTGTTATACACACAACAGAATGAGGAAAATAAAAGAACCCAATCTTACTGCTCCCCTAGGAGTCACTTATGTCACCTACTGTACCCCAAAATGTATTTTTTTTCCATACAACTCACTGCACCTCAGAAATGAATTATATTACACCAGAAATTACAGTACTAACTGCACCTTAGAAATGAATTGCACATTGTACTCAAGAAATAATACAATTCACTGTACCCCAAAAATGTATTATATTACACCCTGAAGCCTAGAAATAAATTACATTACTCAATTTACTCCAGAGATTACATTATACGCTGTACCCCAGAGATTACATTACATGCTGTACCCCAGAGGTTACATTACACACTGTATCCCAGAGATTACATTACACACAGTACGCCAGAGATTACTACATTACACACTGTACCCCAGAGATTACATTCTGTGCAACAGAGATTATATTACACCATACCCCAGAGATTACATTACACATTGTACCCCAGAGATTACATTACACACTGAACCCCAGAGATTACATTGTACACTGTACCCCAGAGATTATATTACACCATACCCCAGAAATTACATTACACCGTACCCCAGAGGTTACATTATACACTGTACCCCAGAGATTATGTTACAGTATACCCCAGAAATTACATTACACCGTACCCCAGAGATTACATTACACACCGTACCCCAGAGATTACATTATACCATACCCCAGAGATTACATTACACACTGTACTCCAGAGATTACATTAAACCATACCTCAGAGATTACATTATACACTGTACCCCAGAGATTATTAAATTACATTACACACTGTACCCCAGAGATTACATTACTCACTGTACAACAGAGATTATATTACACCATACCCCAGAGATTATTAAATTACACACTGTACCCTAGAGACTAGAGACAAGTTATCCCAGAAATTGTGTGTGTATATATACATATATTGAACACAGACACTACACAGAAGGTGGGTTCATATGATGGTTTTTCGGCACTGACAGGGTTGTTTACTTGTTGGAAATTCGGCGCTTGCAAATGCAGAATTCCGATGAGCAAACAACCCAGACTGCCCAAGGCAGATTTCTTCCTCCTATCCATTAGTGCTGTAAGTGCATAAAACACCTCGAAGAATTCTGTGGTGGCGCTGACAGTACGTGCCAAAAATACTCAAATAAAATCAGTGTCATCTAAACAACGACACTGATTTTACATAGGGAATAATGTAAATCAGTTTCCTGTTGGATTGGACGCCGGTTCTGCGGCAGATCCAGCACTGAATCCACCCCAGAATCAGCATTCATATCTTATGTGTGAACGTGCCCTTAAGGTATGTTCACAAAGCGTATAGCGGGGCGTACTGTGCGCTCTGCTATATGCTGGGTGTTTTAGAAGTACGCACTGGCCTTTCCACACTTCTATAATGCTGTGGGGATGGCCCCATTCACTTTCATTTTCCCCGGCGCGTAAGTGCAGGGAAGAAGTGACATGACTAGAAACATGGCTGTACATACAGTATATACACATCTCACACATAAAATACATACCCTGCTCACATGCACAAACACAATGCCTAGCCCCCTTGTCCCCTCCTTACCTGTCTCCTGTAGTCTGGTGCAGTTGGCATTCGGCAAGAGCTTCCCTTCTTCTCTGATGAGGGCTGAGCATAGGGGAAGTGGTATACAATGGGAGGGAAAGATACAGCCCCAGATACAGAGTGTGCTGGACTGTGAGCAGCGTTCTGATTGGTGAAGCAGCCCCTGCTGACTCCTGCTCTACCAATCAGCGCTGCTCTCACTCTGCACTGACACTTGAGGCTGCCACCTACTCTGTCCCCCCAAGATGCACAGAAATATAGGAGGCAAAGGGTTAACTTCTTCCTCCTCCTCCTCTGTGCTCTGCTCTCCCCACTTACTGTATTCTCATGCTTTCATATGGATTATTTTTTATTGAAGTGGCTAAAAAGTGGGGGGGAAACCGTACCCCACCCAGAAAAAAGTGGGCGGTACTAGTCCCTTCCGTATCCCCCTAAAGTTACACCTATGCACCTGTGTTTCAGTGCTGGTAACAGTGCCGAAAATAAGAGAGCAAAAAACAGCGTCATATGAACAGGTTTTACATAGCAGTCAATGGAAATGAACTGGAGGCATTATATTGTAATTTTTGATGCCGTTTTAGGGGAAGAATCAGTGCCAAAATTACACCGAAAACAGCATCAAAAGTTAAAGTTTGAGAGTAAGAAACAGAAACAAGCTTCTGTGCTGCTGATAGAGACACAGCAGGGAGTGACGTCACCAGCTCGGCCAAGGCTGCTAGAGCAGAGAGATGTGGTCGGTAACCTAGGGAAGTTTGTGTACACAAGCAGGAGAAGAACTGCTCTAACTCTTAAAGGAAGAAAAATCAGAAAATCAATGGACTTTCTTATGAAAAAGTTTGTTCACCCATATTTCTCTTAATATTTTTTATTTCTAAATATTTTGGTGTTTGATAATGCGATTTCAATTTGATATAGATAATAACTGATGGACACAGTAATATTTCCGGATTGAAATGAGGTTTATTGTACTAATACAAAATGTTCAATATTAGTTATTATGGTATAAATCAAAAATTTTTGGCAAATGGTGTTGTCCACAATACCAAATAATTAATAGGAACTAAAAATTATTTATGGATAACTGCAATTTAAGGTGAGTGCACTTGTGATAATAATATATAAAAAACAGCTATCGGATTGCAGATTTTCTTCACCGATGCCTTCCAAAAAATGGTTAAAATGATCCCGCACCCCCGGCCGGAGGAGTTCGGCCGCGGTGATTAATGCTTCATTATCGCCCCTGTCTGGTCGCAAAAAAGAATCTGGGGGCAGGGGGAGTGAGCCCCTTTTCTGCCTGCGACCCGGGGCGTTTTAACGCCGCTGCGGCCTACGATCCCCTTACCCGACTCCCCCGGATGCTTAAAAAGGGCTTCAAAATAAAAAAAAAAACTTAAAAATTTGGGGTACCCATAATCGTATCACCCAGGAGTAAAGCAACTTTCATGGATACTGCGGGTGAGCACTGTTAAAAATTAAAAATAAAAAAACGCTACTAGGATTGCAGTATTTTCTTCACCGTCCCTTTCCAAAAAAAAAGGGATTTAAAAAAATATCAAAAAGTCTTGTCCCCCCAAAAAAATGATACCAATAAAAACGTCCAGTATATATAGTTCACAGGAGTTGTATATATCTAAAAAAAACTTTTATTATGAAACATATTTCTTAAAAACATGTAACCAACAGTGCATAATCATGCTACTTGCGTTTAGGCAGTCCATAGAAAAATAGCAGCCAGCAAAAGTCCTTAAGGCCATGTTCACACGGCTTATTCCCGACGGATTTGTGAGCCGTATTGAGCTCACAAATCCGTCGGGAATAAGGGGTGGGACGGGGGCGGGGCCGGAGCGCGGCGGGGGCGCCGCACCCGGCCCCAAAGACAAAGCATTGTTTACGGCGCGTACGCGCCGTAAATAATGTGCATGTCACTTTCTCCCCCTGCGGCGGATTCGCCGAGCGGGGAGGAGCGACGGAATCCACTGTTCTCTATGAGAGCAGTGGATTACCGTAATGACTCCGTCGGATTGGCGCCGTACTGAAGCGCAAATCCGGCGCGCACTACGGCGCCAATCTGCGGCAAAATAAGCCGTGTGAACATGGCCTAAAGGGGTTTTGCCAGGATGTGCCTTATCTGCTAAGAAGCAAATGTAAACAAGCCACGGAGCTGAGAGAGAGAGACACAGCCAGAGCACAGAGCTGCATAAGGGATCGTGTGAAATGCTCACTCAAATAATCAAACTACAACTAGTGGAATCTGTATACAAAAGACAACAGCTTTTCTCCACAGCAGCTTGAAAGCTTCTTCAGCCTCTGGAAAGGCTTCATGTTCCCTGTCATCAGATAAAGCAGGGATCTACTCAGATAATCACACTACAACTAATGGTTTCTGTATACAAAAGAAAACATATTTCTACACGGTGCCTTCGGCTCCCTCTCATCAGATAAGAAGTGTGATCCGCGCAAGCCGGGCCAGCAGCTCTTGTCAGGTCGTATCTAGTACAAGCTTTTAAGTAACTAAGGGCAGGTAAGGCAGCCTGTAGCTCTCTCAGGCTGCAATATTTTTTAATCACATATATTTTGAAAAGTGATTAAATACCCATTTTGGTGGATCCCACGTCAACATTACATCGTGGCAAAACCCCTTTAAAGCATAAATCGCTTGATCTCCAATGGTTCCTTCTTTGCTCGGAGCCAACTCGTGGAGGTGCAGACAGATGGGCCGGCGAGAGTGTGTGACGTTTCAGGGAGAGACCCTCCCCTTTCTCAAACACGTACTTCCCTTTACTCTTGTTGCCTTTTATACTTATTTGTAACAACCGTATCTTAAGTATCAGCATCGCACTAATAGTCAAAATCTAAACATAATAAAACATAAACAGAGTGAGCCAATATTTATAGAAATACTTTAAAGTTGAGGTTCTCATTCATTCTTGCCTGAACAAGCGTGTTGAGCTTGTATAGCCAGGCAGTCTCCCGTTGTAATAGCCGTCGCTCGGCATTCTCACCTATCCTCACTGCGACTTCCTCCAATACGCACCACCGCAGTTCAGACACTGCGTAGTTGTGTTCACAGAAATGTCTCGCAACAGTAGTTTCCCCATATTTTTGTTTGTCTTCCATATTGGACAACACTCATAAGGATTTAGCATTTCTAATACTTGAGCGATGTTCAGTTATTCTGATTTTAATTCTACGGGATGTTTGGCCCACATAGCCTTTGCCACAAGGGCATTTAAGGAGATGGATTACTCCTTTTGTGTTACCAGTAAAAAATCCTCTAAGAGGAATTTGACAAACTTGAGTGGGGTGCGAAATGGAAGATCCCTTAAAGGAGTTGTCTCACTACAGGCTTTCAGCCTACCTCAGTGTGTCTGGCAGCATAGGATTTTTTAATTCAGGGGCGTGCTTCTTGTCTGCCTCTTCTCCTCCCCCTTCACCCCTCCCCTCAGCACACAGACAGCTCTCCTCCTCTGACTGCAGTAACTTCTATACAGCAGGGGGAGGGCGAGTGGGTTGCTGCCAAAGTTAACCCTGTGTGTGCCTGCCTAGATCTGCTGCTCACTGCTGGATCAGCTGCACTGTGCTGCTGCTGTGGCCGAGCTCTTGCTGCTCCTCTCCACAGAGTCAGGAGAGAGCAGGGAGAGGGCTGATCTATGAGTGTGGAGCCAGGGTCTGTGAAGCTGTGTATTCTAATAGCAGAGCAAGGGGGATGTAAGTGTTCCTATACCCCCTGCTTAGCATACAAATCTCCACTGACATCTCAAGCAACAACAAACACAAACACTGTCCTCCCATCAGAACAGACATAGGGCAGCTGTGAAGTGTGTTACTATAATCACGATGTGTCACTAATACAGCAGAGCAGGGAGGGATATGAACCGTTCACATGCCTCTCTGATCTGTTCTATTTGTATAGTCAAAGCTCAACAGACACATCATGATTATAGTAACACACTTTACTGCTGTCACATTGTACTGACCACAGATCAGCCTCACCTCTGCTCTCCCCAATCTGTGTAGAGGGCAGGAGGGAGCAGGCACACACAGGGTTAATCCAAGCAGCACAGCTACACAGACACAGAAGCCAGGGCCCTCCCCCTCCTTCCCTACAGAAGCATCACAAGTGGCCTCATACTGTGCGGGAGGGGCTCTGTGCTCTGACCTGTATTGAGAAGCTGATGAGTCACCAGGACTGGCAGCCAGTGAGATAAAAATCAACAGGTCAGTGGCTATAGTGATCTGAGGAGCTGATGCACTACTACTACCAGGGACAACTCAAAATCAGTAGGACATTTGTAATGAACATATATTGCAAAGCTGCTTGTTTTTTTAAAGATCTTTTAATTAAAACCCAATCATTGTAGCGAGACAACCCCTTTAATGATAGAATAACAATTTGAACAACTAAGACAGGGATATGTACCTACTCGTTTTGTTGTTAATAGCATTTATTCTTTTTGATTTGTCTTCAATTCAGCTGAAACAATCCTATTACCTATAGTGAAACCTTTCCTATAGAGAAATTTAGGTATTGAAGAAAAAAGTTTGCCATAGACAAAATATGCCAGTATTTCTTTATGACCCTTTAATGAGAGTGCTATGTATATCAAATGTACTGACAAAAGTCAGTCGATCATCCATTTTATTCTCTCTAGATTTCTCTTGTCTCCTATCCAGTTGTTCTACTTCATCAGCTATTTCTTTAAGTGTCTGTCGCTCATATCCTCTGTCACTAAATTTCTCAATAAGTTTGTTTGCTTGTTCTCTATATAGGGTATTATTAGAGCAGATTCTCTTAGCTCTAATAAATTGTCCTTTGGGTATGCCAGAAAATATTTGTGGAGCATGCTGACTATCTCTGTGCAGTATATTATTGCGATCTATCGGTTTTTTATAGAGTGTAGTGGTCAAAGTTATGGCTCTCAGACTATGGCGATGCAAAAACGTGTTTTCCTGTTTGAATAGAAGTGTTTTCATTTTGTAAAAGCAGTAAAACATTAAAAAAAATATACAAATTGGGTATCGCTGTAATCGTATCACCCTGCTGAGTAAAGCTAGCATGTCATTTATACCGCACGGTGACCGCTATAAAAAATAAAAATAAAAAACATTACCAGGATTGCTATATTTTGTTCAAAATGCCTCACAAAAACCATAATAAAAAGTGATTAAACCATCATATGCACCCCATAATGATACTAATAAAAACATCAACTCATCCCGCAAAAAACAAGTCCATAATCAGCTCTGCATACAGAGTAATGAAAAAATGATGGCTGTCAGAATAGGACAACATAAAAAACGCAATTTTTTATAGACCTATTTCTATTGTGTAAAAGTAATAAAACATACAAAATTATATAAAATTTATACCATTGCAATTGTACCGACCCCCATAGTAAAGTTATCCTGTCATTTACACTGCACAGCGAACGCTGTAAAATTGAAGCCCAAAAACAATGGCTGAACTGCGTCCCCCCCTCCCCTCCATTTTCATGGCCCAATGCTAAAAAACAACAATGGAACACCTGTGCGCTCCAAATACACAGTACACCCTAGATGAGATCCCTGATGGATGTTGAATCCAAAATGTGGTGACTTCTGGAAGGTTTCACCTGTTCTGGTACTTTAGGGGCTTTGCAAATGCGACATGGCACCCACTAAAATCTGCATTCCAAAAGCCAAATAGCGCTCCCTCCCTTGTACGCCCTGCCATGTGCCCAAACAGCAGTTTACACCCACATGTAGGGTATTGCCGAACTTGGAAGAAATTGCGTAACAAATTTTGGTTGATTTTTTTTCCAGGATTCCTTGTAAAAATTAAACATTTTCAGCTAAAATTGCAGATTGTTGGGGGAAAATATTTTTTTCATTTACAGAGCCTAAAGCTAAAAAAAATTGTGAAACACCTGTGGAGTCTATATACTCACTGCACCCCTGGATATATTCCTTAAGGGGTGTAGTTCCAAATATGGGGTCTTTTTAGGGGTGTATATTAAGTTTTAGCACCTTAAAGGAGTTGTCTCATTAATAGCTTTCAGCCTCTGTCTGTGAAAGGGAGTTGAATTGAGGGGCGTGCTAGCTTCTCTGCCTCTTCCCCCCGCCCGCTTCACCCCCCCTCTTCCCCCTCCTCTCAGCACACAGGCAGCTATCCGGGATTGCTGCTAGAGTTAACCCGTGTGTGCCTGCCTAGAGAGGTTTTATGATTGCTAATAGCAGAACAGCTTACATATCTCCACATCTGCTTAGCTTACAAATCTCCACACTTCCCAAACAACACACAAACCCTCTCAGAACCGCGGCAGGAAAGCTGCAAAGTGTTACTCAGGATGTGTCCCCAGTACAGCATGAACTGTTCACAATCGGTATAGTTTTTATTTAAGTTACAGCTCACAGACATCATGATTTAGAACAAACAGGGTCACTGCTGTCACAAACTATTGATCAGCCTCATCTCTGCGCAATCTGTGTAGATAGCAGGAGGAAACAGGCCCCAACAGGGTTAATCCAGGCAGTATGGACATAGAAGCCAGAGTCCTCCCTCCTCCTCCCTACACTACAGAAGCATTCGTGTGGGGGGGCTCTCTGCAACAATTTTTTTTCATTACAGAGCCTAAAGCAGTAAAAAATTGTGAAACACCTGTATAGGAATTCTAATACACTCACTGACCCCGGATCATATCTTAAGGTGTTGTAATCCAATATGGGGTCTTTTTTAAAGATCTTATAATTAAAAGTATTTAGCACCTTTAAGGCGTCTGCAAACCTGAAATGGCACCTAAATGAAATTGTAATGAAAATGAGACCCCAGAGTCCGGTAGGTGCTCCTCCTATTCTGGGGCTTGTGGTTGAGCCAAATAGCGCACTAGGGCTACATATGGGATATCTCTGAACACAGCAGAATCGGGGGAATCAATATTAAGTTGCATTTCACTGATCACATCTACCGTGTTCTTGTGAATAATGTATAAAAAGTGAAAATCTGCAAAAAAATTTACATTTTGAAATTTCACCTCCACTTTGCTTTAATTCCTGTGAAACACTAATGGGTTAATAAACTTCCTAAATGCTGTTTTGAATACTTTAAGGGGTGTAGTTTCTTAGATGAGGTCACTTATGGGGGTATCTAACATACAGGTCAATCAAAGTCACGTTAGAACTAGACGGGTCCCTAAAAAATGTATATTGCAAATTTTCTTGAAAATTACTACTAAATTTAAGCCCCCTAATGTCGTAAAAAAAAAAGACATTTAAAAAACGATGCCAACCTACAGTAGACATAGGGTAGATGCTAGTTATAAACTATTTTGAGTGGAATAAATGTCTGTCTTACACACAGAAATGTTTTAATTTAGAAAATGGTAAATGTTTTAAAATTTTCACGATACTTTGATATTTTTCACAAATAAACAAGTACTTTTTGGACCAAAATTTCTTACTATCTTAAAGCACTATGTGACAGGAGAAAACAGTCTCTGAATCGCATGGACAGGTGAACCTGTCAAAAAGTTATTCTCACATAAAGTGGCACATGCAAGATTTAAAAAATGGGGCTCTGTCAGAGAGGCCAAAACTGGCTCCAGCGGTAAAGAATTAAAAAATCCTGAAGGCCTGCAATTCTCACTTTGGCCACTATGCCTAATAATAGTCTGACACTTCCTGTTCTGTAAAGGAAACTTTTCAGCAGTCTCCTCATTATCAGCACAGGCAGGATTACACTGAAAGATGACACCAATGTGTATAGATAACACAGGATCCACCATTCACAACAGGAGATGTCACAGTTCCCCATCTTCCCATCCCTGCACACTGACTTCTTCCCAGGTCACAGAGCATGCCCAGAAAACTCTCCTATAGAAGTCAATGGGTCTGCTCCTGTTCACAGGCTCCTATGTCCATGTTGCTGCTATAAAGTATCGGTAAGGGTTTGGTGGATTCGCTGAACCACCGCAAGCGATGGTAGTTAAGCCACGCCAGGGAGCGGAGTCTAAGTAGCCCCCGGTATTCACCAGAGCCCACCGCAAAGCGGGATGGACTTGCTGCGGCGTGAGGCTACCAGGTCGCTACCCCTGACGTGACTTGCTTGCGATGGCGGCCGGGGTAATGCGTGGTACAGAATCGTAATCCAGAGGCGTAGTCGGGGACAGGCAGGAGGTCAGGACAGGCGGCAGAGGTTCGTGGTCGGGCAGGCGGCAAACAGGCAAGATCAGGAAACGTAGCGGAACGGACTGGTACACGGGTAAGCAGACAGAACTCCAAACACTCTCAAGACAAGATACAATCTGGCTGAGAGTGCAGGGGGCGTATACCTTATATAGGACCAGCGGCCGGCAATTGACTAAATTACCGGTGCACTGGCCCTTTAAATCCAGACCAGCCGTCGCATGCGCGCCCTAAGCAGCGGGTACACGCGCGGCGGCCGGGACAAGCAGGGGCAGCGTGCACAGGAGCGTGGACGGGTAAGTGAGCCGGCGCCGGGACCCTGGCAGCAGGGGGATGGTCGCGGGCAGCCGTGGCACACGCGCCGGACCTCCTGCGGGCAGGGGGGCGGCCGCGGGGGGCAACGGCACCCACGCCATCCCCCATGACAGCATCTCTCTAAATGCTGTTAAAAGAAGCTCAGACAAGATGGCTCCTCTCATAATCATATACAGAAAATAAAAAAAAATAATCTGAGCTAAATCTGAAACTAAAAATGGCTAAGAAGAAAACAGTATGCATCATTATCTTGTTTTAATTAGAAAAAAAATGGGTGTCAGATTTCCTTTAAGGTCTCCTTTTTTCTGAAGCTATCTGGACACCCTAGAAGAGCCAATAGGTAAGGAGGATTGCAAATCGTAAAATGAGACGTTAAAGTGAACAAATACTAATTTGTCGCAACGTTCAACTTAAGTAAAGAAATGCTGCACAGCGACAATAGAGAGACACACAGTAATTACCCTAGATGACGACCGTAATCATCAACCTATGCCAGCCACAGTTGCCGAACTAATGCAGCAATTGTATAACACAATTCATTTGAAAATAATTACAGATTTTAATTAAGGTGTAGTCAGAAACGACGCACGAAAACGAGACAAATCAATGAAAATTATGATCTAAATTCAGATTTAATTGCATTTTTGCCTGGGGAATGCAAAAGTAAATTATCTCAGTAAAATTAGAAATTTTATTTTGTGGAAACTTTTCACATTCAGCTATAACTTTAGAAGAAATCTGATTGATGATCTGGAGATGCTGCAATACATTCTGCTGCATTGCATTGTGTTAGATGTAGTTCTGGTTTTAGATTGGACTGATGTCCGTGGCCGGGGAATACGTAGACTATGGTGGTTGAGTGACCCATTATCTGACCCAGGAGGCGTAAATCTAAAGTCTGCACCATTTCACATAGATATCATCGTATTTTTTCAGATTATAAGACACACCTAGGTTTTAGAGGAGGAAAATAGGAAAAAAAAGCAAAAAGTCCGGGCTGAAGTGTAGTTTTTATTGGTATCATTTTGGAGTAGATGCGATTTTTTGATCACTTTTTATTCTAATTTTTGGGAGATATGAAATGACCAAAAACCACACTTTTGGTGTTTTGGAATTCTTGTTCTTCTATGCTGTACAACGTATGGGATAAATGATGTTATATTTTAATAGATTGGACTTTTACAGACGCGGCGATACCAAAAATGTGGAACTTTTAATTTTTTATTTGTAAAACGGCAAAAAAGGTATGATTGAACCTTTTTTTTTGGGGGGGGGGACTTTAATACTTAGTCCCCCTAGAGTATTTGGCCACTACGGGGCCCAATCCCTTGTCCTATATAAGACAGTACTGTTGTACTACTGTATGTAGGATTGTCATTCATTACCTATTACACCCTGCCTATGGCAATACTTTATATATGTCCTGTTATGTCCTTTTGACCGTTTTTAGTGTCTATAGAGTGCTGCTGATATTATATTGTATTTGCAATACTTTACATATGGACATGAACTGCTGATGAAGCAGACTGCCGGAAAGCCAAAAATGATACTGATTACTATATAATCAGAGTTGTCACTCACAAGTAACATCCTATTTGAGTGCAAACTCCTTCTGGCGTCAATCTGAGCATCCAGTGCTTGTCATAAAGAACAATCACAGCAAACCGATCAAAAGGGGCTTCACACGACTTATCCAATATCTTAGTATTACATCTTAAAAGAGTAATTCATCATAAAACAAATTAAAAAAACACTGCACCATGGAGCAGAGGCCCATAATCACATATCAAATTTGTAGACAAATTGTGATTAAAAATTGAAGATATAAATAATACATACAGAGAAAAACCAAATAGAAAGAATATACAAAAAGTATTTTTTGGTTTTTTATATTAATCTATTATCTATCTATCCATATCTACTATACCTCTATTTCCTATCTTCTATCTCCATCTATTATCTATCTTCATCTACTATTAACCCTCTATCTCATTTTATCTTCTTCTCATATTATTATTATCTATCTATCTCATATTATCTCATATCATCTATTATATTATTTTATTATCTATCTCATATCTATATCTAATCTATTCTATTCATTAATCTATTAACTTCATCTTCATATCTATTATTACATATCTATCTCATATCTATCTATCTATCTATCTATCTATCTATCTATCTCATATCTATCTATACCTCTATCTCATTTCTGTCTATCTATCTATCTATCTCCTATCTATCTATCTATCTATCTATCTATCTATCTATCTATCTACTATCTATCTATCTCATATCCATCTACTCTATATCTATCTATCTATCTCATATCTATCTATTCATATCTATCTATCTATCTATCTATCTATCTATCTATCTATCATATCTATTATCTCATCATCTATCTATCATCTCATATCTACTATCTATCTCATATCTATCTATCTATCTCTTAACTATCTATCTATCTACATATCTATCTCATATCTATCTATCTATCTATCCCATATTTATCTATCTATCTATATATAAAAGAAAAAGAGAGAACAGAAAGGCGCACAATAGTGAAATACGTTATAGCAATAGCTATGTATGAATATGCCAATCCACTCACCTCTCGGAGTTGTGCTCTAAGATCCGAGGCACAACTCTCGTAAAAGCATGGGAGCCCCGCGTGGAGCTGACACAATACGGCAGCCAAACGTCCTGGAATCCCACGTGGAAATCCTTTACGTGGTTAATGCATAGATACAGGAAAAAATTAGGAGCGCGGCGCTCGTATATAGAGGGTGCCAAGGGTAATTATTGTTGCATATTTAAAATTTATTAAAAGGAGACATAAAAATCCATGTCACGCAAGGACAATGGAATATAAAATAAATCCTTTAACCCAACGCGTTTCGCATGGTAAATCCACGCTTCCTCAGGGGTACATAATGAATAAGGTTAGCGGCAAGTTTAAATACAAAGCAGCACATGAGTGACGCTACATCAACATATGACCATATAGTTCAGATGTAACAAAACAACGAGATCTGTGCTGAGTAACGTATACTCTGGATGGAGCATCAATCTGTCAATCAGATAACGTGATGATGAGCGGAAAGGGATTCCTGAGAGACAATGTATCTGTATGTTTCTCACCGTGGTTCTATATAATTGAAACCAGGGCGTCTAGGATTGTGAGTTAACTAATAAGGACAAAGGTGAATGCCTGCTTTCTGTGTTTGGAATGAGTGAATAAAGGATGCTCGTGGGGAGCGTGTTAATAAATATATTATGACTAGAATCAAAATGGGTAGTTGCGGTATTTTAAATGCAATAAGGCCTCCGCAAAAAACCTTGGAATGGAGTGATACAACCCAAATTCCTATGTGAAAAAAGAGAGGAAAATTTTTTGTGGAGGAATGTTTAAATTGTCCGTGACTGTGTTTTAAATAAGATGCGGTATTGGGCGAGCTGACACCGCACTGTGTGAACATTATACTAGATGCATCTCTATGCTCCACAAAAAGTGAAAAATAAAAATAAAAAATAAAAATGCTATTATAGACGACAAACAATAGACAAAATTGGGGGGGGGGCAGTGTGTGTATGTAAACCACCAATTAGGAATATATACTTGAATATTCAAAAAGACGTTATATTGCATACAAATGAATAAACAGAATGGTAATATGTTGTAATCTCAATAAAAAAACAGCAATTTCGAAAAATTATTAATCCACTGTGGTAAATGCCGCAGATGTATTCACAAGTACCAAAATGTAGATCACATGAATTTATGTGAATTTTGTGGGTTTCTCTATATTTTGATGTTAAAAAATGCAACAACTTGACCATAGATATTGTGAGATAAATGATACGGTACTATTGTGATGGATCGTCTTAGGTTGGACTGGCGTTAAAAAAAACATAGTTGATGGACTGAAAATTCCTCAAATTTTTCAATCATTTCAAACACAGAAAAGCAGGCATTCACCTATGTCCTTATTAGTTAACACGCAATCCTAGTCGTCCTGGTTTCAATTATATAGAACCACGGTGAGAAACATACAGATACTTTGTCTCTTAGGAATCCCTTTCCGCTCATCATCAAGTTATCTGATTGATTGACAGATTGATGGTCCATCCAGAGTATACGTTACTCAGCATAGATCTCGTTGTTTTGTTACATCTGAAGTATATGGTCATATGTTGATGTAGCGTCACTCTATTCACGTGCTGCTTTGTATTTAAACTTGCCGCTAACCTTATTCATTATGTACCCCTGAGGAAGCGTGGATTTACCATGCGAAACGCGTTGGGTTAAAGGATTTATTTTATATTCCATTGTCCTTGCGTGACATGGATTTTTATGTCTCCTTTTAATAAATTTTAAATATGCAACAATAATTACCCTTGGCACCCTCTATATACGAGCGCCGCGCTCCTAATTTTTTCCTGTATCTATCTATCTATCTATCTATCTAACTCATATCTATCTATATATCTATCTATCTATCTATCTATCTATCTATCTATCTATCTATCTATCTATCTCTTCATTATCTATCTATCTTTCATATCTATCTCATATCATCTAATCCCTCTATTTTCAAATCTATCTATCTATCTATCATCTATCTATCTATCTATCTCATATCTATCCCATATCTATCTATCTATCTATCTATCTATCTACATATCTATATATCTATCTCTTCATTATCTATCTATCTATTTACAGTTGGAAAACTATAGGGCAAACATAGTCCCTTTTGTACTGCCTTAAAGGGGTTGTCTCGCTACAAAGAATAGCTTTCAAATTGTAGGGAACACAAAATAAAGACATTTTCCAAATTTTATTTCATTGTTCCTCTGTTTTCCCTAAAGAGATTTCAAGTGAATTTAAATTTCCTCCATGGCTATTTCAGTTCCCTCAGTAACAGACCTGTAAACAAATCTCCCAGGCTGTTTGTTCAATGAGATAACAGAGAGTGAGTCATCACACAGGTCCTGCAGTGTCAGTCAGTGTCTGTGCTGCCAGACAGTATAACTTGATTTATCTCAAGTAAACAGCTCTGTAATTAGGGCTTTTGTTTTGGGGATCAGATAAGAATCCTGCAAGTAGTTTGAGAAGCTAATCTAATCTAATTAGCATCTGAAAGCCACAACTGAGCTCAGAGCTGTAGGATGCTTATGCAAATTAGTCTGAACCAGAATGATGACAGAGATTTCTTTCATGCATTCTTTGAAACCCTGTGGGGAGACAACTCCTTTTAACTCTATTTCCCTTAAAAAAGTTATTCCAATGCATATCCTGGCAGAGCCAAAGGAATCTATAGGGCAAACATAGTCTCTTTCGGATTCTATTTGCTCTCTGTCCTTAACACAAATGCTTTATGTACAGGACGCAAAGACATACCACGTTTTTGTGTCTGGTACAAGACAGACAAATTGGTTAAATGGATTATCTCACTACATTGATTCATCTTACCTCAGTTCTGTTTTCTTGGCTTCACTTTGAATTCAGGGGCGTGTTTACTGGCTTCTACTAGGCTTGAGTAGAAGCCAGGTCTGTAGCTATAAACAACAGTGCTGGCACTTATCAGGAGAGATAAAACAGGTCTGTAGCTTAAGGTGACCTGAGGAGCTGATGCAGCCCATACAAGAGGGGATTTCTAGGAATAGGTATGAAACTGTAATTGGAATTTTGCAAAGTGACTTGTTTTTGCAAGATCTTTAACATAAAAAGCAATCCTTGTAGTGAGACAACCCCTTTAATAGAGCAAACATAGTCCTAAAGAGACTTAGGGCCTCATGTATGAAAGCTGTCTAGTAGGACAGCAGCAAGTCTTGTCCTATGTCTAGCCTATTCTGTTGTCTACAAGAGTTTTTGAAGATGTTTAGAAGTCACGACTGTTGACAATCGCTGATCCCCTTCCATAATAGCTCATTTGCAAGATATTGTTATCCATTGGGCTTTTTACTCCCTAAACAATGATGTACACTCATCACTTCAGTAAACCCGGCGCTCAACCTGGGACTTCATTAATTGTGAACATCATTGTAATCAAATGAGCAATGGCCCAGTCACACTTCCCTGTGAGCTCGGCGGAGCGGAGGATGTTGATTATCCATGCCCCAGTCCACAAACAAAAACTCTTTTGATGGAACGTTCGGCTTGTTTTTCAGAGACTGGTTCTCTAGAGGGAAAGCGACATTTACTGCGGCTTTAGTGAAGACTACAAAAATTTACGTTCTGTTACTCATTTAACCTCACAGCCCTAAGTGACAGGGGCTGAGATTCTGTTTTCCCGTTCTGTTCTCCATCTCTCCACGTGCCGGCATGAAAAAAACACTTGCTAGATAATGTCTAGAATCTTTTTGCTTTCACATATTACTCAGGCCGGTGGAATATGAACCTTTTTAACCCAACATTTTTAGTTTTTCTCATGCTTGATGAAAACCAGAACGGCTGAAGCTTCTTACCACGGATGAATAAAGATACTACAGTGTCTCCTACGCTGAGATTGTTGACCTAGCTTTCTTCTCCCATGTCACCATTGATGGCACTTACTTCACACCTGCATTTTGTTTTGCTTTTCTGTTCTGTCATTGGAGCAGAAAATATAAGAGTGACAGTGTTTGTATCTCGCACTTTGATGGCATATTGTCACGGGTGGTGGCGTGACCCACATGTTGGCTATGGGCACACTCGCTTCCCTCATGCCCCTGCTCTCCTGTATAGGTTATACTCACCTCATTGCATCCCTCCCATCCGCTCCCTAGTGCACGTGTGCAACAACTCAGTGAAATTTAAAGGGTCAGAGCCCCGGTAATTGGATAATTGCTGGGCGCTGACCTTACATATTCTGACCACTCCCTTCCTGCCTTACCAGATCTATTGTGCTCATGCCCTTAGAGAAAGCATTTCCCAGTGTTTCCCATTTCTACCATGTCCCAGACCCCTTGTCTCTGTCCACTCACCATGTTTCCCTGCTGCCTACCTTGACCTTTCGACTTTGAGTTTTCTTTGCTGCACCCCAGATACCATTGTAGTCGCATAAGGGTTAGCTACCTGGGTGTCTCCAGCTGTATGAGTCCAATATGTCTTGCGTTGGGCTCTGGTGAAAACCGGGAAGCACCTTAGACTACGCTGCCTAACGTGGCTTAACACATACAGTATTGATAGGATATGAATAGAGTATGGGCAGGCTCGGACAGCCCGCCGGTGGATCGGTGGATCCCCCGGTGGGCTCTGAGCTGCTGTTGGCCCCAGAGGCAGTGCCGCCGCTCCCCGGGGCCGGGCCGCCGCATCCCGTCCCTGAACACACAGGTCCTGCGTCCTGAGCGTCCAGAGACAGGGCCCAGGAGTCGGTGACTAATGTCCTCGATTTCCGGGGCTTCGCGGTGTCAGCGGAGCAGAGCGTTGCTAGCACTCCGCTCCCCTGATAGCCCTGGAAGGCCTAAGGCGTTGGGCCCTTTAAACCTCAGGCGGGCCTGT
>JAODAL010005794.1:0-139834 GCA_025379985.1 Phyllomedusa bahiana | reverse complement strand
TTAAACCTAAAATAATATCTCTGCCCCCCCCCCTTCCCCCGACATGTTTGCCCCCTAAAGCAGGTCCCAGGGGAAAGGGGACAATAAACTCTTCACAATAGGTATTTGGATTAAGTAGAAAATGTCTAAAACAAATCATAATTGTGGTGTAAATCAGTACAACAATATTTTTGATTTCTGGTGCAACTGCCTTGATAGATGTGCCCCACAGAGTATAAAAAGTGTCATAGATGTAAGCACCAGCTCACAAAATGATCTAAAGGGGTGCTAGACATTGGCATACGTGGCCATGGAGGCGCCAAGCTAGGCCGTCTAGGGATGAGTGAGGCGGGTCACCATCCAGGGGGAACAACTTTATTAGAAATTAGGTGAGAAAAGGTGGGGGGGGGCACAGGAAGTGGGGTACTATTAACCCCTTCCTGATCTGCACCACACATATACAATGCAGCAGGAACATATATATTGCTCTGCATTATACAGGTACAGTGCTAGCATGGTGCAGGTTCGGGAGCTGAGCCCACAACATCTGAAGCTGAAGCGGGCTGTTATTCACCAGATGCAACTGCTGGGATCGGCGCTAGCTCAGATCCCGGCTATATAACCTGCTAGATGCCACAGTCCATAGCAACCGCGGCATCTAGTGGCTGGTAGAGGGAGGGGGCTCCCCTTGTCACCCATCGGCACCTAACAACACACCGATGGTGGCCATGACAACTAAGGCCTTGTCCCCTGCAAGGGTTTTCAGACGGTTTTACAGTGTTTTCTTTTGAAAACCATTGAAACCGTTGACAAACTTTTAAAAAAGGGCGTCTATGGAAAACTCACACAGCTCCCCCCCTGTACGGGTTTTCCCCCAGGCGGGGTTCAATCGCCGGGGTTTTCCAAAAAAAAATAGAACAGTTCATTTTTCCGTCCGGGTTTTTAGAGAAGAGAAAAGCCTCCCCCGGCGTCCGGTGACGGCCGAAAACAGTTCAAATACCGGCGGATAAAACCGAAGGTATTTGCCTGTGCCGTGGGGGCGCGCCCCCAAAAGGGAAAAAAACAGCCTCCCCGTTTGTCTTTATGGCCCTCTCGAAATCGGATAAAATAGGCTGAGTGACCTTAAAATAGCATAAATTTAGAATGATATGTAAATATTATTATAGCAATTTAGGACCTTAAAAACGCTCTTACGAGAAAAAGCTTTGTCCACATACTTTTTACCCCTTTTTTATTCCCTAACTAAAAACCCTTTTTCTTTTAAAAAAAGAACAGCGCCTTATTCTTATTTTTTGTTGCTTTTTAGCACTAATTTATTTCCCATTATAGCAATTGAGTGATAGCAGACTCTAGTCCCATAGTGGGAAAAACAGAAAATATGTTAAAAAAAAAAAAATGAACATGTCAAAATAATAAAATGAAAAAAAATAACATTTTAAATTTAAAACCCTTTTTTCCCCTATGTTAGTTTTAAAAATAAGCAATTTTTTAAAAGCACAAATTGCAATTTTTTTTATTCCCCAACCTTTTCAAAAAAATGGAAGTGTTAAAAAAAACTCATCCCACAAGAAAATCCCCCACACAGCTCTGTCAACAGAAAAACAGAAGAGTTTTGGCTCTCTCTGGATATGGCAGCACAAAAACCTAATTTTAGTGTGTTTATTGGTAAAAGTTAAAACGTAAAAAAATGAATATATACAGTATTTGGTATCTCTGGAAACCTATGAACCTGTTATCGTGTCATTTGTAAGTGCTTTAAAAAATAAAAAAAACTTCAGGACTGCTGCACTTTGTTCACCCTACCTCCCAAAATCAAGAATAAAAAGTGATCAAAGAGTCAAACGAATTGATGACATAAAATAATATTTCTCCCTGTCCTCAGTGCTATTTCACCTATAGACAGTCCTGGTGCCAGGCAACCGTTCATCACTCAGGAATTTACATGCATTTTTGCATTTTTATTTTGACTATTTTAAAACCAGTGGTAAAACCTGCTCGTGATGTCATTATTCTTAGGGTGACCCAGTAAATGTGTTACTGTTAATAGTACATTCTCAGATGAGAAGGGATTGACCTATTTAACTTGTTTTTTCATTTTCTTTTGTGTAGTTCAAAAAATGTTATTGATTTATACAATGATTTTAAAGGGGTTTCCCTTCTAAAAGGGTTGTCTCACACATTGATTCATCTCACCTCAGTCCTGTTTTTTCCTGGGTTTTTATTTTTAATTCAGGGGGGTGTTTACTGCATAGTTGCCAACTTTTTAAAAAGGAAAAGGCAGGAATTGAAAAGGGCGGCGGCGTAGCGCGCGGGGCAAAAAATTTGCAGGACGCCCATCTTTTTGATGTGCCAGCCCCTTCAAAAAGCCACATCCACTCCGCCAACTGCTAAAAGGCTTTGGAAGAAAGCCAGTAGATGCCCTTATAGCCAGGTAGTAGCCCCCCATAACCAGGTAGTGCCCCCTTTCAGGCAGGTAATGCCCCCTTTTTAGCCACGTAGATGCCCCCTTGTAGTCAGGTAGATGCTCCCTTTGTTTGCCAGGTAGATGCCCCCTTTTGTAGCCAGGTAGTTGCCCCTTTAGAAGCCAGGTCGTTGACCCATTTGTAGTCAGGTAGTTGCCCCCCTTTTTAGCCAGGTAGTTGCCCCCTTTGTAGCCAGGTAGTTGCCCCCATTGATACCAGGTAGTTTCCCCAATTGATAGCCAGGTAGTTGCCCCCTTTGATAGCCCGGTAGTTGCCCCCATTGATAGCCAGCCCCCATTGATAGCCAGGTAGTTGCCCTCTTTAGAAGCCAGGTAGTTGCCCCCTTTAGAAGCCAGGTAGTTGCCCCCTTTAGTAACCAGGTAGTTGCCCCTTGTATCAGATAGTTGCCCCCTTTGAAAAGCCAGGTAGTTTTCCCCCTTTGATAGCCAGGTAGTTGCTCCCATTGATAGCCAGGTAGTTGCCCCCTTGAATAGCCAGGTAGTTGCCCCCATTGATAGCCAGGTAGTTACCCCCATTGATAGCCAGGTAGTTGCCCCCATTGATAGCCAGGTAGTTGCCCCATTTATAGCCAGGGTGTTGCCCCCATTGATTTGCCAGGTAGTAGCCCCACTATAACTAATAAAAATAAAATAATAAAAGTCACTTGCCTAACCAGGATACTGCAGCTCCGGACATCTAATGACGATCTCAATTAGCGTGCCAGGGGGTGTGAGTGCTAGCACGCGCAGTCACTCCCCCTGCACTGCTGACCTGTAATGTACAGCGCCAGAACCGGCAGCTGTAACATACAGGGGGAGAAGGAAGAGGCACCGGGGAATATCCCACTGCCATCCTCCTGCACAGCGAGACTCCGGCGCGGGTGAAAGAGCCGCCACGTGGCCGCCTTGCGGCCGCCAAGAGTAGGAACAGTTGAAGCTCCCCCAACTGCATGCTGGAGGGACGGGGCGGGAGGAATGCCAACTCTGCCGGGAAGGCGGGGAGGACCCCAAATAGGGGACCCCACAGACAAAAGCGGCTATAGAGTAGGGAACCGGAGTGTTGGAATTGTATGGTTTACTGGCATTCTACTAGGCTGCTGTAGAAAGCCAAGGTCTTGTAGCTATAGGGCAAAACCAGTGCATCGGCAGCTATCATGAGAGATTGAAAACAGGTCTGTAGCTTTGGACTCTACCTGTGGAGCTGATTGCAGCCACTCTTTACAAGTGGGCGATATCTAGGAATAGGTCGGACACTGTTAATGGACACATATTGCAAACACAAAAAGAAATCCTTGTAGTGAGACAACCCCTTTAAGAAAAACTAATAGCCAGCTCTTGGGGCCCCACTAAAATAAAAAAAACTCACTTGTACCACCTTCCTCCAGTCTCTGGTTCCAATGCTGTATCTCACCAGTCTTTCGTTTTCATTCTTGTACTTCCAATTGGGGACATCACCGCTGCAGCCTCTGATTGGCTCCAGAAGTCACATGCCTTTTGAAGTAGGTCACTTCTGAACGGTGATGTATTGTCAAGGCATGTGACCCAATTATGCCAAATCAGCGACTGCAGCACCTCAGGGACGGTGTCGTTCCACTATTAAGTAGTAGAGACTAACAATACGAAAAACTCCTGTGGCACGCAAACGGCTGGAACCAGAGATCGGAGGAAGGTATGTATTTTAATAGGGACCCAAGAACTGGATATTAGTTTTACTTAAGAAATGGACAACTCCATTAAAGAGACACTGTCAGGTGGTTTATGCTGCCCTATCTAATAACAGGATGCCAAAGAGGAGAGGAGCTGAGCTCTGTGATATATAGGGTTATATAATAGAGGAGAGAGAAGCTGAGCTCTGTGATATATAGGGTTATATGATAGAGGAGAGAAGATGAGATCTGTGATTATTATAGGCGATATATGATAGAGGAGAAGAAGCTGTGCTCTGTGATATATAGTGTTATATGATAGAGGAGAGAAGGAAAGTGAGCTCTGTTGACTATATAAGGTTATTTGATAGAGGAGAGGAGCTGAGCTCTGTGATATATAGGTTTTATATGTATGAGGACGAGAAGACTGTGCTCTGTGATATATTGGGTTATATGATAGAGGAGAGAAAGTGAGCTTGTGATATTATAGGGTTATATGATAGTGGACGAGAAGCTTTGAGCTCTGTTGATATATAGGGTTATATGATAGAGGAGAGAAGCTGGAGGCTCCTGTGACTATATAGGGTTATTATGATTGAGGACGAGAAGCCTAAGCTACGTGATAATATAGGGTTATAGATAGAGGAGCGAGAGCTAAGCTATGTGATTATATAGGGTTTTGAAATTAGGCGAGAGAAGGGGGGGCTCGAGCCTCTGTGCTATATAAGGTTATATGATAGAACGAGAGTAGCTGAGCTCTGTGATATATAGGGTTATATAATATGAGGAGAAGAGGCTTGGCTCATGTGACTATATAAGGTTATATGTTAGAAGAGAGGAAGCTAAGCTCCTGTGATTTTTAGGGTTATATGACCAGAGGAGAGAAAGTGAGCTATCGTGATTATAAGGTATGATGATAGAGCGAGAGGAGCTGAGAAGCTCTGTGATATTATAGGGGTCATATGATAGAGGAGAGAGACTGAGCTATGATATATAGGGGTTATATGATAGAGGACAGAAGCTGAGCTATGTGATACTATAGGGTTGTTAATGATAGAGGACGAGGAGAGAAGCTGAGCTCCTGTGCATATATCAGGGAGTTATATGATAGAGGGAGAGGAAGCTTGAGCTCTCGTGTATATTATAGGGTTAAAAGATAGTGGAGAGAGACAGAGGCTCATAGTGATATAGTGGGTTATATGATTAGAGGCGAGGCCCTAGCGACTTCTGAAGCTCTCGTGATATATAGGGGTTTTATGAAGAAGGACCGAGAAGCTGAGCTCTGTGTCATATAGGGTTTTATGATAGAGGTAGAGATGCTGCAGCACACATGATATATAGGGTATATGAATAGAGGGAGAGATGCTGAGCTCAGTGATTTTTACGGAGTTATATGATAGAGGAGAGAATCGATCGAGTCTGTGATAATAGTGTTATATGATTGAGAGAGCGAAAATGAGCTCTGTGATTTTACAGGTTTATCATGATAGAGGGGAGAGGAGCTGAGCTCTGTGATATATAGGGTTTATATGTAATTGGAATACGAAGCTGCACTATTGATATTTAGGGGTTATATGATGATAGAGAACGAGAACGCTGAGCTCTGTGTTTATAGGGTTATATGATGAGGAGAGAAGCTTGAGCTCTGTGAAATATAGTGGACACAAAACGGTTATATGATCAGAGGAAGTGAAGCTGAGCTCTGTGATATATAGGGAATATAGATAGAGGGTCAGAGAACCTAGAGCTCTCGTGATTGATACAGGGTTATATGTATAGTGGAATAAAAGTTGAGATCTAATGAGATTTTAGGTTTTATGATAGTGGACAGAAGATGAGCTCTATGTTATATAGGGGTATATGCATTGAGGAGAGAATCTGAGCTCTGGGATATATAGGGTTATATGATAAAAGGAGAGAAAGAAGAGCTCTGTGATATAACTAGGGTTATTTGACTAGAGGAAGAGAAGCTTGAGCATCTGTGTTTATGTTGGGTTATGTTAGAGGAAGAGGAGATGGAATGGCTTCTGTGATTTTTTGGGTTATATGATAGAGGAAGAGATTGACCGTAGCTTGTTGATATATAGGGTTATAGGATTAGTGGACGAGAAGTCGAGCTCTAGTGATATATAGGATTATTGTCTAGAGGAGAGAAGCTGAGCTCATCGTGATATTTAGGGGTTATATGATAGAGGAGAGAGCTGAGCTCTCGTGATATATAAGGGTTTATATGATGGAGCGGAGAGAAGATGAGCTCTGTCGATATTTAGGGTTATATGATAGAGGAGAGGAGCTCTGAGCTCTGTGATATATTGGGTTATTATGTTGAGGATGAAGGAGGTTTGAGGCTCAATTGGGTGCATGATTTTCCGCTTTCTGCGGGGGTCATACTTCAGATTGCATTTGCCGTTGAAATTACGCGCTGAAGTACGCCCCCCAAATACATCGTGTGATGATGTTTCATTGCTGGGACACTAAGATGATTCAGTGCTGGGACTGTAGCATTTATCAGTAATGACCAGGAATTAATTTGTGCTGGTCAGATACACAATCGCACTCTTTGAGCCAGAGTTTCTCTCCCAGCCCCCCAAAAACTGGCGATTGCTCTTCTGAAACAGCAGATTACGCGGTCGTGGGGCTGCCAGCTGAGCTGGGTCGTGGAGGCTGCAAGCCAGAGAACCGCCGGTCGTCGGCCACAGAAGACAGATCGGTCGTGGCACGCAGCTGAGCGGTCGTTTATGCCGCAGCAGAGCGGTCGTGGCCGCAGCAGAGCGGTCGTGGCCGCAGCAGATCGGTCGTGGCTGCAGCAGAGCGGTCGTGGCTGCAGCAGATCGGTCGTGGCTGCAGCAGATCGGTCGTGGCCTCAGCAGAGCGGTCGTGGCCGCAGCAGAGCGGTCGTGGCCGCAGCTGACCGCAGGTAAGTAGGCCACAGGCAGATCGGTCGTGACTACAGCAGATCGGTCGTCCGCGCCGCCAGCAGATCGGTCGTGACTACAGCAGATCGTACATGGACAGCATGCAGAAGCGGTCGTGCCGGCACAATGCAGAGGGTCGTCGGCCGCGCAGAGCAGGTCGTGCTGTGCAGCAGATGGTGTGGCCTGCAGCAGATCGGTCGTGACTACAGCAGATCGGTCGTGGCTAGGTCTATGGCTGCTTTTAGATACTCCGCTGTCCCTGTAATTCCAGCTTCTTCCCTGTTGCTTGGGACAGATTATCTTCTATGAGAGGGTAACACTCAGCTCGTAGATGTGTACACACGGAGATATTTAAACAAGGATCTAGACATTTTTCAGTGCCCTGGAGGAAAATACATGGGATTATGAAGCCTGATATATTCCTCATGTTTACTGATATCCGCCAAGTGGAACCGGAGCGCAGGTGTTACTGCACATGTGACCGGCAATAAACTGGTCCGTGTGTCAGGGAAAAAAGTGTATAAAGGGCGGATACACTACTCAGGATTTGCCCTCTGCAAATTAACGGCCTAGGACCTCCAGCGAAACATATTTGCACACTTTTGTTGTTGCCATATTCTCTATACATGTCTACAGCAAGAACAAGAGACAGACGCTCAAACAGAGACTGATTCAACAGCAACAATTTATCCACTGTTCTCAGTCAGCATTGACACGCCACGTGTTCTTTTATGGAACGCATATTCAACCAAGCTAATAATAAAGAATCCATTATTTACCATTGGTTAAAGTGAAACGCCATGCAAGAAAAGGTAGGTTTTTGTTGAACACTCAATATTCCCACTAGTGATTTTTATTTTATTTTTATTTTTGGCAATTTTTTTATATTCGATAAAAATTACAATCAAAATAATGTTCTTCTCTAGCTGTGAGAGGGCACGTTTGTTTGGAAAGGCAGACTAATTTCATTTTACTTAAAGGGGTTTTGCCACGATCTCAATTCATTCCTCCTGCATCCCAGCTTTCATCTCTGTCTGCTGAGATAGGAGGCCGTGCTGTGATTTGTTTGAATGGCAAGATCCTGTGACCCTGCTGGATGTCATCACCTGGCACCTTTCCCTCTCTAGTAGTCAAAGTAAAGGGTCTGTTTATGTGTAGAACTGTAAGTAGATACATGTAGCTCAAGAGGTAATAATCTTTTGCCTCCAGGCACTAGGGCGTCCTCGGTTCAAAATCCCTGCCGGAACTAAAACCTGTGGATTTTTTTTTCTTTTTTATCAATGGACAGGACCTGATTGAGGTTTCTTTTTTATTTATTTGCAACTGATTGATAATTGCTAAGGGAGTACGGAGGAAGGGCGGCCAGTAGAAGGAACAGATCAGGGTTTGAACACCTCCCAGTAGCTGCCTGAGAGTGAGCCGGTGATGTACTGCAGCATGTCTGACAAGGACTGGTGGAAGCTCCTCAGCCCTGGGTTTTTTCCCCTGGAGATCGGAGCTGTAAACAATGGATCACTAAAGGAGCAGCTAAGTAATAATAAAAGACCCTTTCAGAATTTTTAATAATGATGAATGGTTAAAAATGTTATTATTTAATTTTACAATTTTAATCATGGCAAATCCCTCTTAATAGCTGAACTTTTCTCTATATACTGTCATTACAAGATCAGTACGTAATGGCCATTTGATTGCTATATTGTTCTCTCCCATCATGGGACAGATAAGATTATACTAGACTAGTGTAATCTTTTTCTGCACTGAAGAGGAGGGAGGATAGGATTCTTCCCACTGATCAGGTAATTGCTGACAACACTTCTCAGAATAGAGCCGACCAGAAACAAGGACCATTAAGCAATTTTCTCACTGCTGTGCTATCGGAGCTCACAGAAGAGAAGTCAGGAAGTTATGTATGTAAGGGAACTTTAAGAAATTATATAAAAAAAAAACAGCTACCCAGTTACAAAAACACATATAATAGTCTCATATTACTTGTTAATATACAGAAAGAAAAAAATGTGATGGTCGTCTCTCTTTAATAGAAGGGCTATCCACTTTGGACAATTCTTTTTTGAAAATGAAAAGATCGAAATGTGTTGAGCAGTAACCTGCAGAACCTGACATTATAGGAGACCTGTATGATTTTAGGCATTTAGACGCAAATTTTTGTTCGCATTGTAATAGTATAGAATGCTCCCGATTTATGAACCTGCTTTATTGTGGGTTCATTAATGCAGGGCGCATTCTATGACTAGCGGGCGACATTTCTGGGCTCAGGTAAACCTACTTCTGAAAGTGCTCTACCTGTTCCACAGCAAGTAATGTGCCTGGATTTCCCGTTACTGAAGCTATAAAATCTATAGCTACGCGTTCAGGTTCTAATGCGCCTACAGTCCCCGCATGCCCCAAAGCCTCAGGAGCACTTATTTTAGTGCCCGGCTTGCGGGTCTGTAATGCATCTGATATTGGCGTGCAGCAGGTTTAAAACTATTGTAAACGGGGCTGTGCTGGATATCGGGCTGAAAAGACGCCAGACTTCTGGTGCAGTCCCGTTCATACATGTCGCCCTTGGTGTTCAATATGTTTTCAGCACTACCAAAGAGGATATAAATCAGTACATGGTGCCTATTGAAATCGGTGACTGCCCGTGTAATGTATGGACATGCCGTGTCCTCCAGAATGAGAGACACTCCTTCTAGGTGCTCTGCGTCTTGGCTATTTGATGAAGGAATGACAGGACTATCTCAAATACCCTGCTTAATACAAAGGGTGGCTACTGAGATTGAGGGGGAGAAAATAGACAAAGCACAGGAAAGGATCTGGGGGCTTGCAGTTTTATAGCGCAAAGGGAAACTGTTTTAAACAGGATATTCTTCTGCTTGACTGCAGAGAAGGGCGGATACATACAGCTCAGGAACAGCACAAAGTAAAACAAAAAAAAGGGAACTTGTCATCAAAAAATGATTTCTTGTTAATTCAAGTTTTTATGTTAAACACATTTTTTAAGAATTTTTGGTTATTTTTTTTTTTATTTAAATTTTTTTAAATAATTCTTAATTCCTGCAGTTCTCACGTTTGGCGATAGGCCTAATAATAGTCTGACACTTCTTGATCAGTAGTCTCCACATTATGAGCACAGGCAGATTTACACTGAGAGGAGACACAAATGTGTATAGATAATCACCGTCACAATTGGAGATGTCATGATCAAACCCTCCCCCCTACCCTGCAACAATGACTTCTTTACAAGGGTCCAGAAGAATGCCTAGAGTAAATACTCATCCTTTTGAATCAATGGGATGAGTCAGTCCACAGGTTCCTGTGTCCGTGACGCTGCTGTAAAGTATCTCTCTAAATCGCTGTTTAAAAGCAGTCAGGGAGAGTCAACATATTTTATTATTTATATTTTTTTATATTATTACGTTTTACTTTTGAGATATTTACCTTTTTATATATTACTATATATATTTATATATATATAATATTTTATATATATTTCTATATTATTGGTTGTTCCAGCAATACCAAAATTTTATAAAATCTTAAATGTCTTGCCAAGGTTTACAAGGGAAACTGTTGCCAATTTTTTTTTTTTTTTGCTAATTAATACAAGACCCCCGATTAAAATATTTTTTTTTTCTCAGCTGATTTTTATTTTGTGATTGCTTAGATTTCTCAATTCTGTTTTTATATACTTTCTATCTATCTATCTATCTATCTATTATCTATCTTTATATCATATCCTATATACATATAATTATACATAATTATATATATATATTTTTTTATTTATATATATCAATTACCTATATATATATATATATATATATATATATATAAAAATTCTGTCAAAATGCCTCTACTGTTAATCTTAAAACATTCATAGTTATCCCATTGGAAACTCTAGTACTCACCAACAGTGGTCACCAATGTGCTGGAGAAGAAGAGGGCAGATGCAAAGTCCCATAGGCTTTCATTAGTTGCATTATCTAAGACTGAGACCCCAAACTTGTTGGCATTGATCACTTTTTCCAGGAAGGCATTGAAGCCGCTCTGGTTCACACCATGACTGTTATACGAGAAAACGCACCCCACCCTGCTTTAGCTGTTCCAACTCTATGCGCAAATTTTCCTCATATGGAGCTTCAATAGTAGAGACCACCAGTGCTCCCAATAAAAGATAGGCCAAATAGCCCACTATTAGCAGCGTAAGCACCAGCCACGACTTCATCTCAGAGGAACTAGGAAAAAAGAAAAGAGAAGTTGGTTACATTTACAATATTTTCCGGTTGTTGCTGATGTTGGAAAATGTTGATAGATATTGTGCTGAGCTTGAATGTACTGGTATGGACATGACGTACTAACGGAGACATGTCTGCAAATAGGCGAAGTGCATTGTCCGCGATGTGTCAAATGTGCCTGAATGTATGAAAGTGGTTTGTGTGTGCTCATAAATGGAGTCTAAAATTCATTGCACCTCGCCTGTGTGTCTGGCGCATTACGAAACTATAAAGGCAATAGATAGGTTGAAAATAAAAGAAAAGTCATTAGAATAGCATGTCAGTGAATAAAAAAAAAAATTATTTAGTTTTATGTAGTTTGTTAATACCAAGAAATACACTTTTTATTTTTGTACTGGTGTAAAGGTTACGAGATTATATTGGGACATTTTGTTCCTATACAGCCTCAAACTCCTAGCATCCACTTCGAATCCTCAGGTTCTGGCAGAGCACCTTTGAAATAGGTACTGCCAGTCCGAGCAGTTAATGCGCCATAGTTTTGCTGAACCACCTTTAATATATGTGTCTAATATTACCACCACCCAAGTGTGGTGCGAGCGTTTCCATTAATGTCCCCTGAACGTCCATCATGTTAGGCGCATAAAAAGGTTGGAAGTCTTGCGAACAAATGCGCTAACACATTCATATTCATTATACACATCACAGCTGCTACTTTTTGGCGAATTTTACGCCAAAAAAAGGGTAAAACCCCCCTTTCATCCCTTACTCCCCCAAAATGTTCCCATTGAAAAAATGTTATTAATATTTTTTAATCTTTACCCTATCTATCTATTATCAATCTATCTATCTGTCTATATTAATTTTGTAAAATTTAATTTCTTTGCATATTCGCAGTATTCTAAAATCTTCCCTTAAATTTTGTTTTTTACTCCATGTATGGGGACTAATTTTCTGTCTAGTCCAATTTTATTTTGTGCAATAGATTAGATACAAAAAATAATAAAAATAAATATAATAAAAATTGATATATATATTTATATATAAATTTTTATATATATATATTATTATATATATATATAATATATATATATATATAAAAATATATATAAATTTAAAAAATAGCAGAAATCCAAAAAAGAACCCAAACATCGGGAAAAAAGAAAAAAGGGTGCCAGCGGCAAACATTCCGATACAAGAAGCTCCACAATTAAAAATTTTGAAAAAATTCCAAAAGGAAATTTCCAAAAAAGGTTTCAGGGAAAAGGTGTTTTTTCCCCCCGCTCAAAAAGCGACGTTTCAGCTCCCCCACGGACAAGGGGTCTTTTTGGAGCCAAAAAGTCGCCTGTGGGTAAAGAAAAAAACCTTTTTTACTTTTTTTCAAACTTTGTGAGTGCGCAAGTTTTTTTTCATTTTTTGTAAGCATTGACCCGTGACAGAGGGCCCTTTTGTTTTTCTGGCCCCTGCTTATATTTTATTGCAGGGGGTGCTTTCTTTTTTCCCCTTAAAATATAAAAATGTTTAGCCTTTTACCCACATGGGGGCAGGGGGACCCTTTTTGGGGATGGTGGCCCGGCCCCCCGGTCTACTAATTTAAAAGGGGAGAAAAAAGGGAAAAAGAGGCAGAAAACAAAAGTCGTGTGCCTTCATTTACATAGGGTGTAAGGGGGTTTGGGGCCCCAAAATTCACCCCCAAAAGGGGGGTCCCGGAAAGCATCCCCCAAATTTGCTATATACCTTTAAACCCCTTTTTTGTGATTTACTTAGTAAATTTATTAATTGGGTTTGGGGTTTGTTTTTTTTTTATATTTTAAAAAAAAAACACACACAACACACACAAAACAAACTCAATATTTCTCAAATTTCCCCGAAGTATGAAAGGTGTCCCTTTTGGGAAAATGCCCTTAGGCAGTGCTGAAACCAAAAGTTAGTTAACTTATGTTTGCAATGTCTCACACATTTTAAAAAAAATGTGCCCACACCCCGGAAAACCCGCCCCTTTTTTCCCAAAAAAGTCTTGACCTCCCCACTTTTCCAAATCCCGGGAAATAACAAGGCATGAACGGGAAAATTTTTTGGCATAAAAAGCTACATGAATTTTTTGTATTATACAAATTTGGGGATCACCCCTTGAAGGGAGTCACGGAAAAAATTTTTCGGTTTGTGGGACGGACCCCTTTTTTTTTTGGAAAACAAATGCTTCAGGAATTGTCGGATACGGCTTTAAACTATTTCTGGTCTTTAAACCTAAAAACAAAAAACCAAACCCCAGAAAACTTTCATAATTCCCCCATTATTTTTTTTATTCTTCTTTGCCGAGCATGGACACACACTACGAATAAGGCGTCTTTTGCTGAAACGGTTAGTGGCTTCAAATTGTTTACAATATATTGGGATTGTGCATCTGGGGGGGGCCTTTTAAAATTTAAGAATAAAAAATAAATTATTTTATTTTATTTAAACCCGCCTTTAAATTTCCCCTTGGGCGCTGCTCCATTCAAGGGGTTTACATAAAAAACCCAAAGTAAAACCCATTTACAATGGGCCCAATATGTAATAACAACTGGAAACAGAGGGAAAAAAAACCCTGGCCCCGAAGGCTTAAAAATCTAAAGGAAAAGGGGAGAGAACAGAAGGTGGGGGGCAGACATGTTTGGGGTTGGGGGTGTAGTGGCAGGGGGGTTATTTTTTGGGGTTTTAAAAGGGGAACCCCTAAGAGATGGGTTTTCGGGTTTGGGTTTTAAAGGCTGGTAAAGGGGGGGGAGATTTGAGGTTTTGGGGGCAGTGGGGTTCCAAGGGGGGGGAAAAGCACGAGTAAAGTCTTGGAACGTTATGTGAAGTTTGACAAGAGGGGGGGAAAAAAAGAAGGCCCTTTGTGAGGAGCGGAAAAGGGGAGGGGGGTTATCGGGAGTTTTAAAGGGAATTGTCCCAAATTTTTTTTTTTTTAACTTATTAAATCAACCCCCTGATCCATTTTTCTTTTCCTCTCAGTCTTTTTATTTCCTAAATTTGTAGATTTTTCCTTTTCCCGGCCCGTTTTTAAAATTTTATGTTTGGTGGAGAAGAATTTTTGCTTGCACTGCCTTTAAAAACAGCAGCCCAGAAAAGATACTTTAACCCCCGCTTCTTTGCCCCATTGGAAATTCCTCGCAAGTCCCCGCAAAAACCCCCAAGGGGCCCCCAAACCCGGGCGTGTTTGCGTCAGAGGGGGACTTCCCCCGATTTCTCTTTGAGTTTCCCATACCCCCGGTTTAAACAAACCTACTTGTGAATATCCTTGTTTTTTCCCCCCTTTTTCCCGGGGTGGGGCGTTTATTTGTTTTTCCCCTATCTCCCCCCTCCCTTTCTTTTTCCTCCTCCCAGAGTTTGCTAAACGGGTTTTAGATTTAAAAGGGGAGAAAAATATTTGTCTTTCCCAAGACCCTTCTGCGAACTAAAAATTTTGGTTTATCCCAATTTTCCCTTTCCCTTCATATGGGTCCCCTGGGGTTATTAAAGGGGGTTCCCAAAGGGGTTTTAAAAAACCTTCCAAAAATTTTTAAAGGGGGCCCCCCGAAGGTTTGGGGGGCCTTTGAGAGAATGCAGATCCTAAACGGGAAATTTGGTCTTTTTTCCAGGAGACCCACAAAGTTTCCCAAAGGGGGTTTCGTTAAATTTTTGAAAACATTGGTTCCCGACTGTTTTTCTCAGCCTTTAATGCAAAAAAAAAGCGGGGGTGGAAATTTACTGATCCCCAAAAAATTCCCCAAAATTTGCAGGAAAAAGCGTCTTTGATCGATCCTGCGGGACAAAATATCTTTCCCTAAAGCCCCCTTTAGGGGAAAAGGGGCCGGTTTCACTTATGTAACGTGAAACTTTCCCAAAAATTCCCCCAAAAAACTTTTTTCCCTGAACATTTTTTTTGCAAAAACTGCTAAAGTTCCCCCCCACGGCTTGCTTCGGGCGGAGATTTAAATTTTTTAATCTTCTCAGAAAAAATTTGACATTTGCGCTGTTTGGGAGGGAAAACCCCGTTGGGGGTCCGCAATGGCTAACTCTCAGCGGGTTTTTCAGACGGTCATTTGATCTTTGGGCTTTTTGATCTTGGAGGGTGAACCCACCCCAAGGAAAAAGAGTACCCCTTTTTTTCCCCCTCAATCAGACTCCCCCAGCCCTCGAAAAATTTTTTTTGGGCAATGCCCCGACTCTTCGGCTTACCTAAACGGTTTACATAGGCCTATAAAACTTGGCCCGACCGGGCCCCGGTCACGGCCGCTTTGATTTCCAGCCCTACCCTGCCCCCGATCATGCCCACGGCCCCTAAATGAGTCCCTTTTTAAAAAAAACCTACCCGAGGAGAAAAAAAAGGGGAACCCTTACCCTATATTTTGGGTTTTAAAATTGTGGGCCTTGCCCTTCTCCCCTGTGGGAAACCCAAAAGGCGGTTTTCCCCTACCGGGGCCAATGTATTGATTGGGTCCCCAAATGAAAAGGGACTATTGGAAAGGTCAGCACTTAAGGGCGTCCTAAAGAAGTTGGGGGGAGGATGTCCCAATATCCCAGGGTTGTTTCCCGCCAACGAAATTTAAAAGCCTACGAAAAGCAAACCTGAAAGACTTGGGCGGTACGCGGGGAAGGAAACTTTTTCCTTTATTCCAGACGAAAATATTATTGTATGGCAAAAAGGGCCCCCATCCCAATTTTTGGCCCTAGACAGCCCCAAAGGAGCAATCGTCCCGAACTCAAATGCCCAAACCCTCAAGATAAGGGGGGAAACCTGGGGAAAACGCCCCTAAGTTATGGTAAACTTTTTCCAACTTCTTTTTTCTGATTTCAACTCATTCCCCACGATTTAATGAGGGGATAGAGCCCAAAAATTTCCCCAGGACTTCTTGGCAATGCTAAACTGACCCCCCTTCCAAGGGGGGCCTTTAGCCCCTTGGGCCCCCCCCTTATTCACAGGGAAAGGGGTTTAAAGGTCTTTAAAACCCCCTCCCATAAGCAAAGCCCCCGGGCCCTGATGGCTACCGTACCTTTATTTTAAGGTATACTTGGACCCTTTAGCCCCGGCACATGTTACAGCTCTTTTAACTTTTGGTTTATGGACGGGGCCCCCTTTTCCCTGACCCCTGCCCCTCCCCCCCAATACCCTCTTTCCACAATTAAAGGTTAGGGACCCGGGCAGATAGCCCCAAACCCAAACAAAAACCAAATTGCCCCCCTTAAAATTTTCGGAAATTAAAATTTTACACAAAAATTTTTAGCAAATTTTGGGTTTAAACCAATGGCCCCCAAGATAACCAAAAAAAGACCGGTGGCTTTTTTTTCCATCTGGGCAAGGGGGGACAATAGAGGCTTACGTTTTGGGCCCTGGTGGACGGGGTTTTCATCATCGGGGGGGGGCCCTCCCCCTTTGGCCCTGGACGCAGAGAACCCCTTTGATAGGTAAGCGGGCCGTTTTCTTTTAAAAACACTGTCGCTTTTGGCTTCTCGGGGTTTCATTTATGAAGGCGAAAGGGCTTATATGGTTCCCCAACTGCGTCCTTAAAAACTACCCCCCGTACATGGGAAAACCTTCCAAAATCCAAATGGCACCAGCCCAAGGTCCCCGGGCTGTCTCCGTTTTAAATTTGCGCTCTGTTTTGGCCCCCTTGGGGCCCCGGCCCACCGGGGCCAATCCTGACATTAAGGGTACCAGGTCAGAACAGGGAGTTCCAACGGGCCCCTTTTCGCTGATGACAAAACTTTTTAAACGCTCTCTGAGTGCATACCTCGTTCCCCGGCCCCAACCCCCCTTGCCATTTTGGGAACCCTATTGGGTTTTAAAAATTTAAACCCCAACTAAAACAAAGCCCCCCCAAAAAAACCCCTGAAGGGGTTTTCCCCCGGCTTCTTCAAGCACAATACCCCTTTTTAAAGGGGAAACCCACCTCACTCAAGTCCCTGGGCACCCACTTTCCCCCCCAAAATTACCCATTGGGGCCCCTCAAAGGGCCCGAAAATTTTTCCCCCGCCTTCAAAAGATAAAGAATTTGTTTTTCTAAATGGGCATTTCCCCCGCTCCCTTTTGGGAAGGGAAATAAACGCTTTTAAAAAGTCCTCCCCCTTTGCGCCCCAAAATTTTCCTTTTTTTTCTTAAACCCCCCTGTTGCGGCCCCTTTGGGAGAGCTGCGTTCGGGCCCCAGGGGGGCCATCCTAGATTTATATGGCAAGAGGTAGGCATCGGGGGGCCCCAAACGGTCCCTTTTGGCCGGGCAGACAGGGGGGAAAGGTTTGGCCCCCAAGGGTTTGGGGTTTCTGGGGCCTTGGCTGGGGAAATGGCCCTTTTTCCGTTTTTTAGAAATTTCCGGGGCTGAGGATCGGAGTTGATCCCTTTTTCCACCCCTCCAGAAAACCTATCAACTCCCGGGAAAATCGGGTTCCTTTACTTGCAATAAAAGCATTTTTTTTTCAATGTTTGGCAGTGCACGTTATCCCACCCCCCCTTCTTTTAAAGGGAAAAATTTATGAAAAAGAAAGCCTTTCCCACTAGAGGGCTTATCTGGGGCGCTCTACCCCATTCCCAAAACCTTTTCCCCCGACGATGCCCCGGAAAAAAACATAGGGAACAATGTCAAAAGGGGGGGAAATTCTTTTACCTTGGGCGGGAAAAAAAAATTTCCTTTTTTTCCCCCGGACTTTGGGGCAAGCTTATTGGGAGGGCGGAAGCACCCCCCCAATTTTTTCGTAATTCGGCACAAATTTATAAAGGGAAAATTTTTTTTAAAAATTAATTTAAATTTGCTGATTCTGCATTAATGCTACACTTTTAAAAACGGGGGCCCAAAGGTCCCTGATTTGGGGGAATGGCCCCAAAACAGCGCCGCCAGTTTGCAGAGGACCTTCCCAACAAAAGTTTGGAGATCAGGGTATGGAAAAACTTGAGGGCCTCCTTAATGTTTAAAATTTGACATTTAAAAGAAGACATGGTTTCCCTGGTGTTTTTGACATAAACCCCTACATGACTCACCCGGTTTTTCCCTGGGGCCCCCTCCCCCCCCTCGGGGTTACCCCCCCTACCCTGACTTCTCTTCCCTCGCCGTGTGATCCCCTCGTCTTTATTTCTGGATTTTCAAATTTTATATACTTAAAAATTTTTTTAAGGGTTTTTTAATTTTCAGACATGTGCATTCTAAAAACCGCAGTCTTCTTAAAAGAACCATTGAAATTTTCAAAAAATGCGTACTTCACCTGATCTCCTCCATGTCTCTTTGTTAGATGATCTTTTGTTGGGCTTATATGCGGGAAAAGGGTTTTTGGGTAAATTTGTACATGTCTGCATTTTTTCCTTTCTCCTATTTTAAAAAATTTTAAAAAAAAATTTTAATTTTTGAAAAAAAAAAGATGAAAAGGGAAGGGAATTTTTGGTCCTTTACCTTATCCCCCATTTTTAGCATTTATGGAAACCCCCAAAAGCCCCTTTTTTTTTAATGCTGTTTTTCCCCGGGTTGATTACTATTGTTTGTTTTCCTATTTTGAACCACTATGAGATACAGTTGGCGTTTCCAGACCTTCTGATGTAAGAATCAGTGAAGACAGAGAAATTTACATTCTTAAAAGATAAACTCCACCCAGACATGAAACCAACTCATGACTCTCCTTCTCCTTCACAACCCTGACTGATCTTTGATTGAGCTTCTTGGTATTTTGCACAGAGACTCCAGGTATCAAATTTGGCCTGTGCATTCTTGTCTGCTAAGGTTTGCCCTTTTGACTTTATCTTTAAACCTTTAAAAGGAACTGCCTGCCTTAACCCCATTGCCTGACAAACTCTGCCTTTTGTCTGCACCTTTGGTTCTGTCTTCAGGTGTCAGCTGCTGCCAAAAACAGGGGGTAGCAAAGGGGGGAAATCTCCTAGTAGAAGCCCAGACCCCGTAAAAGGAGTAAAAGGGGTGGAAAACAGCAAGCTCCTTAGACTTGCCCCTCAGAAAAAACTTCTTTGCAAAAACCCCTGGGGAACCCTAGTTAGCCCCCCCTTGTTAAAAGAAAAGCCAAAAACCCAAATTTAAAGGGGGTTTCACCCCCATAGATTTTTGATGGATATTGAAAAGGGGATGCCATCAAAGTCTGATAGGTGCGGTGAGAAAGTGTTGGCACAAATTGTTCAAAGGCCCATATTATTTATATCAGTTTTATCCTTGACAAGGAGAACATATCTTACTTCAAGAAAGTAACTTTATGTATTATAAAGTAAACCTCATAATATTTCGCTAGGGAAGGGTTTAAGTCATGGGCCCTTGGGAAAGGGTTTTCAAATTTTCCTTTTTTGGACGGGAAAATAATAAAAAAAATTTGGTTTTTAAAAGGGTTTTCCCCCATTTAAAGATTTTTAAATGGCAATTGATAAAAAATTTCTCCTTCTTTCTGCATGTAGCCCTTTGCAAGGGGGGGGGGGGGTTTCTGTTCTAAAAGAAAAATTTAAATTTCCCTAGATGAAAGGAAAACCTATGGCATTCCTATATTAAGAATGCATTTTGTTTTGGGGGTTTTTTTGAACCGGGGGAGGGGAGCAATCCTCGAGTCACATTTGACTCACGAAGCCAAAGGCAGGTTGCAAGATGTAGATTTACTACAGACTTAGACCCATAGGTTACAGCCCACTTCACTTAAAGGGGTTGTCTCACTACATCCATTCATGTCACCACAGTACTGTTTTCTCAGTTTCATTTTTGACTTCAGGAGCGAGTTTACTAGCTTCTACTGTCCTGCAGTGATGAGCTGCTGAGGACACCAGGTCTGTAGCTATAGCGACCAGCGCTGGCAGCCTATCAGGAGAGATGGAACAGGTCTGTAGCTATAGCGACCAGTGCTGGCAGCCTATCAGGAGAGATCAAACATGTCTGTAGCTGTAGCGCACAGCACTGGCAGCCTATCTGGAGAGATCGCACAGGTCTGTAGCTATAGCGACCATTGCTGGCAGCCTACCAGGACAGATTGAACAGGTCTATAGCTATAGCAACAGGTGCTGACAGCCTATATGGGAGGTCAAACAGGCTTGTAGCTATAGCGACCTGAGGAGCTGATGCAGCCCATACAAGAGGAGATATCTAGGAATAGGTAGGACACTGTTAATGGACAAATATTGGAAAGTCACTTGTTTTTGCAAGATCTACAACATAAAAAGCAATCCTTGTAGTGAGACAACCCCTTTAAGGAGAGCCATAAATTACCACCAGCAATTGTTGGGAGATCAGCCTCTTGATGGGACCCTTGGGAAGGGAACACCAGCCTTCCTCTGATAGAGGGCAAAATTGTGTAATGTTAACGCCATGTCTCCACGGCACCGGTCTGAAAAACTGGCCGCAAACTTTTACACGGGCCGCTATGGAAAACCCGTGCAGCATTCCCCACCGCTGGTTGCCCGAAAAACATTGTTTGTTCATTCTTCCATCCGGTTTTCGGACAGAATCTGAACAAGTGAAGGGGGAGGGCCAGGGGCGTCGCTAGGCTGTTTTATTCGGGGCTCGGGCCCCGAATAAAACCCCCTGTGCCCCGAACCTCCCGGGCTTCAGGCAGCTGCCATGGGCCTGGAGCACCGACCTGCCCTGCAGCTACATGCGTCCGCTGGACGCACATACAGCGGAGGGCTTCTGCGGAGCAGAGAGCGAGTGCTCCCTGCCCCGCAGACAGTGTCGGGCCATCTCCGGGTCCGACACAGCGGGGCCGCCGGGTCCTCATTGCACTGAGGACCCGCCGCGGCCACGTGCGGCTCAGCTGGCAGCGGCGCGATGTAATGACCTCATCCACGCCGCTGCCTGTCCTCTGGCACAGCGCGTCACAGGCTGTGCGCCCGAGGAGCTGACGGAGGAGCGTGGGCTGAAGAGGACAGAGCGCGCTCGCCGGGGGAACTAAGGTGAGTATTAATGTTGTTATTTTTATAGCGTTTACCTGTCTCAGTGCCCCTATATACCTGCCTGTGGCCCTTATACTGCTGTGGCCCATATATACCTGCCTCAGTGCCCCTATATACTGCCTCAGTGCCCCTATATACTGCTTGTGGCCCCATATACTGCCTGTGGCCCCCTATATACTGCCTGTGGCCACCTATAACCTGCCTGCGGCCCCCTATACCTGCCTGTGGCCCACATATATACTGCCTGAGGCCCCGTATATACTGCCTGAGGCCCCATATACTGCCTGTGGCCCCATATATACTGCCTGCGGCCCCTTATACTGCCTGTGGCCACCTTATACCTGCCTGTGGCCCCCTATATACAGCGTGTGGCCCCATATACTGCCTATGGCCCCCTATACCTGCCTGTGGCCCCCTATACGCCTGTGGCCCCATATATAGTGCCTGAGGCCCCATATTACCTGCCTGTGGCCCCATATATACTGCCGGCGGCCCCATATACTGCCTGTGGCCCCATATACTGCCTGCGGCCCCATATACTGCCTATGGCCCCCGATACCTGCCTGTGGCCCCATATACCTGCCTGTGGCCCCATTACTGCTGTGGCCCCCTATACCTGCCTGGGGCCCCCTTTCCTGCATGCGGCACCCTATACTGCCTGCGTCCCCTTTTACCGCCTATACTGCCTGTGGCCAGCTATACCTGCCTGTGGCCCGCTATACCTGCCTGTGGCTCCATATACTGCCTGTGGCCCCCTATACCTGCCTGTGGCCCCCTATACTGCCTGTGGCCCCATATATACTGCCTGAGGCCCCATATACCTGCCTGTGGCCCCATATATACTGCCGGGGGCCCCATATACTGCCTGTGGCCCCATATACTGCCTGCGGCCCCATATACTGCCTATGGCCCCCTATACCTGCCTGTGGCCCCATATACCAGACTGTGGCCCCATATACTGCCTGTGGCCCCTTATACTGCCTGTGGCCCCTTATACTGCCTGGGGCCCCCTATACTGCCTGCGGCCCCCTATACTGCCTGTGGCCCGCTATACCTGCCTGTGGCCCGCTATACCTGCCTGTGGCTCCATATACTGCCTGCGGCCCCCTATACTGCCTGTGGCCCGCTATACCTGCCTGTGGCCCCCTATACTGCCTGTGGCCCTATATTCCTGTCTGAGCCCCTATATACCTGCCTCAGTGCCCCTATATCTATATACCTGCTTGAGAGTGCCCCTATATTTATATACCTGCCTGAGAGTGACCCTATATCTTTATACCTGCCTGACATTGACCCTATATCTATATAACCTGCCTAAGTGACCTATATTTATATACCTGCCTAATTGAGGGGACCTATACACCTACCTAACTGAGGGGACTTATATACCTATAAGTAAGGAGTTGCTGAAAATGTGAGGACTATAAGATATTTGTGTCCAAATCCTCAGGGACAAGTCGTGGCCGGGAGAAATCAGCATGAAGGTGTGAACCGGATGGAGAAGAAAAGGGAAAGTGAACGACGCTGATCAGAAATGATGTCTCCGGTGAGTCACTAAATGTAACTGCAGTGTAATCACTTATATGTCTGCAGAGCATCTACATACAACTAGTATCTACCACTATCTGGTCACTGTCTGGCGGTGGTATATGTAATCAGAGCCTGTGTACAGCTGATGGTCACATGTGGGGGCCGCATTCGGTCAGGGTCTGGCAGGATTATTTGGTCCTTTGTAGTAATAGTTTTGGGTCTTGGTTTTGTAGGAGTGTTTTTTAGTAACAATCATTTGTCCGGTAGATTTGCTCCATGTATCAGTGGATTATATGGTGACTGTTATTTAGGGGTATCACACTGTCATACGGAGGTGAGCGGTTTTGAAAAAGTAAATTTGTCATTGGTGATTTTCATTGTGCTGTGACTGCTGAGGCAAGTATATAGATATAGGGTCACTATGTGGAATATGCTGAAAATTAGTGACAGGAGCAGAAGGTTTTTCTCTGTAAAAATACATCCGCAGTTCACAATGTGGCGTGAAAAATGTCGTGTGAACCCCGCCCTACTGAGCAAAACACAAAGGGCCCGGGCCCCGGATGTTTTAGGACCCTAGCAACGCCCCTGGGGAGGGCTAATCGTGGAGAAAAGCCGTCCCCTAAGGCCGTGTGCACGGCACAAAAACCGGACAAATCCCGGTCAGATAAACCGACCGGTGTTTGTCCTGTGCCGCGTGGACGCGCCCTAAGTATTCTGGAAGCAATGTACGTATATATGTAGGAAAATTCTAGTCTATCGAGATGATTGTTTCACTATTATTGTAATCTATTACCTGTCTACTAGCAGATCTCTGGTGTAGGGGGCCACATCTAATTAGGCACTTAATTAGCAACTCAACAGTAAGAGCCTTCAATTACAGAAGAATGTCACAGGCCGTAATGCTGAGACTGCAGGAAGCCTCATTCCGTGTCTAGGCGCATGTATGTGTTAGTAAAACACGGGGGGGATACATAATATTTTCTCAACTTGAGCGCTTCCCTGCAGACTTGTACAATACAACTGGCATAACTCGTGTACTCACGCTTCATACTAAGCATATAACCCATTATTCATAGCACACCAACCTCTCATCTAAAGTACAACACCCTGCAGTGTATACCGATACTTAGCCCCACTACAGCTGAATGGGACACTTATTACTTATAAAAATATTTCAATTGTCTACTTTGTCTCGTTACAACCAATTAGTAAATGTATGGAAAAGGGGCAGCTATGAGCTGGGGGTCATATCCAAGGTGGAGGTGAGAATCCTGCTCACAAAGGGTGTACAAAAGGCCATTTTTTCCTAACTGTGCTGCAATGAAAGTAGAAAATACAAAGACCTCTAGGTGTAATGGGAGCACTAGCACCTACAGTCATGGCCAAAAGTTTTGAGAATGAATACAAATGTTAATTTTTAAAAGGTCTACTGCATCAGGTTTTCATAATGGCAATTTCATATACTCCAGAATGTTATAAAGAGGTGATCAGCTTAACAGCAATTTAATTATACAAAGTCATAGTTGCCTAGAAAATGAACTTTTTCCCCCTAAACACATTATCAACCATATTGCAGGACCTGCCTTTAAAAAGGACAGCTAACTCTCGTTTCAGTGATTGCTCCATTAACTCTCAGGTGTGGGTGTTGATGAGGTCAGGGTCTGGAGATCAATCTGTCCTTGATTAAGTGAAGATTCACCACCACGGACAATTTAAAGGAGGCTGGTGTTGGCATCATTGTTTCTCTTCTGTTTAACCATGGTTATCTTCTAAAGAAACACGTGAGTCATCACTGCACTGCACAAAAACTGGCCTAAAAGGGAAAGAGTATCGCAGCTAGAAAGATTGCACCTCAAGTCAACAATCTATTGCATTCTAAGGAATTCAAGGAGAGAGGTTCCATTGTTGCCAATAAAGGCTCCAGGGCGCCCAAGAACCGACCAGCAAGCGCCAGGGACCGTCTCTTAAATAGTATTTCAGCTTCAGAATCGCGCTACCAGCAAGTGCAAGAGCTTGCCTAAGGAATGGCTGCTGGCAGGTGTGAGTGCATCTGCACTGCACTGTGAGGCCGGAGACTCATGGACAAGGCCTGGTGTCAAGGCGGGCAGCAAGAAGCCACTTCTCTCCAGAAAAAAACATAGGGGAAGATGATATTCTGCCAAAGGTACAGGGGAGTGGACTGCTGAGGCTGGGGTAAAGTTAATTTTCTCAGATGGATCCCCTTTCCGAAGTTGGAACATCTGGAAATCAGCATGTTCGGAGAAGACAAGGTGAGCGATACCACTCAGTACTTGGTCTCTGCCAACTGTTAATAAAGCATCCAGAAAAACCATTCATGTGTGGGTGTGCTTCTCAAACCAAGGAGGATGGCACTTAACAGTCTTGCCTACAAAACACATCCATGAATAAAGAATGGCTACACAGAATGTCCTCCAAGAGCAACTTCTTCCACCGTCCAAGTGCAGTTTGGGTGATCAACAATGCCTTTTCAGCATGATGTGAGCACCTTGACATTAAAGCAAAGGGTGATATCTAAATGGCTCACGGAACAAAAACATAGAGATTTTGGGTACCATGGCCTGGAAAACTCCCCAGATCTTAATCCCATTGGAGAACATGTGGGTCAATCATAAAGAGACGGCGGTGGCGAACAAAAAACCAACAAATTGTGACAAAATGCAAGCTTGTTTGTGCAAGAATGGACTGTACCCCCCCCATCAGTCCCTATTGGTCCAGAAGTTGATGAGAGCATGCCAGGGAGAAATGCAGAGTGTCCTGAAGAAGAAGGGTCAACATCTGCAAATCTTGGAATGCTGCATTAACTCATTATAAAAAACTGTCAATTAAAAAGCTTTTGTTAATCATAATTGATTGCATTTGTATTTCTGAAATGTGATAAAAACATTTTAAAAACCCACATAAAAACCCCAAGGGGGCAACAGATCATGTGAAAAATATAATATTTGTAAATTCTCAAAACTTTTGGCCATAAAAAAAACATGGAAATTGTTGAGTTTTTGGAACTTTGTTTTTTGGATCAGTCGTAAAACCCCTAAACGAATCCAAACGCAAAACTAATGTGCAATTAAAAAAAATTTTTTACATTGCTTTTGCTTTGAAACAAAACCGCCGTTCACACGCGTAAACGCTGATGATTTCTCCCCTGCGTCTTTTCAATCCTTTTTAAAAATTTGAAAAGGGTAAAATTTCTTGGCCGAAAACTCAACGGGAGCCCTTTTTAAAAACTAAAGGGTGCGTTTCCTGCGCACCCAAACACATCCAAACGTTTTGGGGCCCCGGGTTTAGGATCCGATCGTCGCTGCGGTTTTTTTAATGCGGTTTTTGGATCCAAAACAGATTCAAAAATGCCATGTGAACAACCCCTTATGCTTGTATCCAATTAGACCCAAACAGTTTGTCAGTGAAAATCACTTTTTTTAATTGGATGGGCAGGCCCCAGTTAGCTGGTTTTCACAGGTTGAAATTTTTTGTGCTCTGTTTCAGTTCATATTAAGTTGTTTTTTGTTTTAGCTTGATGCTTCAAATCTTGAGTTTTATAAAAAATATACTTTTTTTAAAAATGTTATTTTTGCCATTTAAGGTGTGTTTTTAAAAAAATTTACTTTTCAACAAGACTTGCAACACACAAACCAAGCCTAAAGGTATGTTCACATGGCTGATTTAGACAATTTTCAGCATCCAAATTTGGCATTTCAAATTTTGGCAAGGGAAATGCCAAGGGGGGGGAAATCGGGGGCAAAACTTCCCAAAGTTTTGGAGCTCCCCAAATTTTTTCCATAGGGATTTTAAGCGTTGAAAAAGCTTCAAGAATTGACGCAACTTTTTTTTTTTTTTTTCTTCAGTGCCTGCAACCTTTTGTGGAACGCCCAAAGTTTTTTTTTCCCGAGGAACCCAATAAAAATTTAACTGGTGTTTTGGGGTTTTGAGCGTTTTCCGGAGGGGGAAACTCTGAAAACCGCATCAAAATCACCTTTTAAAAATAACCCTTAAAATAAAAAAAATATGGGTTTCAAAAATTTTTTTTTTTTTTTTTTTTTTCCTTTTTTGTTTTACTTTCACAAGTAATTTAGAACATTGCTGAAACAGATACAAAAGAGAAATTAAGAAGGTTAAAGTCCCAAATACTTAATTTTTTTGCCCCCTGGAAAATGTTTTCCTTAGTTCCCTTTTGAATTGCGTTTATTTTCGCTGATAATCAGCCATTGGTGAAATTCATTTAATCTTTCAGTGAGTCGGGTTGCAAATCGGCCATGTACCTTGCTTTGGGCTTTGTTTCAATCTCTAAAAAATTTTATGTGGGAAATTTTAATACTTTCTATTAAAAAAGTTTTTACCTGGGTTTTAGAGAATGGATGTTTTACTTGCGCATCCTGCCGAGTTTTTTTCATTTTCTTAATAGTTGCCAAACTTTCCTCTAAGCTATCCCTAACATTGATATTCTTTCTTGTAGAACTTTCTGAATACCAACAGCTATCCAGAAATACAAGGTTCTTTGTATGTTAAAGAGGTTGGAAAAAAGTCCCTTGGAAAAAAATTTTTTTGGGGTTTTTAGGCGTTTCAGGTCTTTATTTCTCCCACAAAAGGAAAAATCAAAGGGAGTGGTTTTTTCCCGGGAAAACAGTCTGTGAAAAGTAAAAATAAGCTTTTCAAGTGAAACTTGCCCACTTTAAAAGGGGATTTTTCTTTAAACACATTTTACTCTAAGATGTATTTGGTGCAGCCATGTTATATTGATGTTCTGCAGTTCATCTAACATACACTGATCTTACACCATTTTATCTCTGCATATCAGAATGGCTGCTTATGAATGTTATTAGAAATGACAACTGGATGTTAAATTGATTTATTGAATATTCATATCATAAAATTTTCTTGTAACTAAGAAAAGAGATGCTCCCAAAGGGTATGTTCATATGTTGGGTTTTTCCTTTTTTTTTTTTTTTTTATAAAGTGGAATCCTTGGCAGAATCCTTGCCAAGGACTTTCGTTGTAATTTTGGCCTCGAATGTAGGTCAGCCCCATATTTGTGGGGCTAAACTGTCTCATGCTTGCCGAAGCAGGATCCAAGGAAGATTCACTTCAAACTGTGGAAATGGTCATTTTCTGTGCACCATTCTTTGAACTTAAGCGTGGACTGCCTAAATCAGGCATCCTCAAACTGCAGCCCTCCAGCTGTTGGGGAAACTACAACTCCTATGACCCCACTGTTATAGATTATATAAATGCATGATGGGAGTTGTAGTCTCCTAACAGCTGGAGGGCCGCAGTTTGAGGATAACTGGCCTAAATAATTGAATGGGAGTCTGTCTGGAATTTGATGTAATCTGTTTAAAATCAGTAGTGTGAACATACCTTAAGCTAGACTTAGAATGATTTGGCATGTGCAAATGTTTTTGTTTTTTTTTTTTGGTTGGAGGAGAGGGAGGGTTCTTTTTGGGGCTTGGGGGGTGTGTGTGTGTGTTGTGTGTGGTGTGTGGTGTGTGTGTGTGTGTGTGTGTTTTTTTTTTTTTCTTTTCTTTCTTTGTTACATTTTAGTCTAGAACAAAATGTCTACTTTCTACAGGAACCAAGGCACTTACAAGGAATATCCGATTTAGAAGATAGCAATATTTATTCATTGATATCTTGTAAGAAGCTGTATAATTCACCAACAGACTTTGGATTTTGTGTCAAGGTAATAAGGGAAGATCTGTATATTTCTTGATAAAATGTGTAGTATGTATATTGAAATTTTTTTATTTGATATAAAAGCTCAGCATGTTGTGCTACTCAGAGCCAAAACCTGTAGGAAGAGAACAACACGAGCCTCAGAGCCCTGTTTATTTGAACAGCTAAACAAGTTGGAAAAATATAGTAAATGCCACCCTCCTTGGAAATCATTACATAGAAAAGTTAATAATTTTTTTTAATCGGCTGCTTGTTGCTTCTGAGAAATGCTAAATGCTGTATGCGAAGGTCTAGGTTTTGTACATAGAAGCTTCATGTATACTAAAGTAGTGGTTAAGGTTACGGCCTTGAAACCCCAGTGGTAATGAGTTTAAATCCCCTTTGAGAGTAGTCTGTAAAACTGGTAATCTGTGGCCAAACATTAGTAATATGGGTGGGAGGGAGTAATCCTGCATATGTTCAACAATAATGAAATGATAAATCAACGCTATTTATAAAATTTATTTTTCTTCTAAACTTTACTGTAGCCTAACAGAGTCCTGGCAGATATTAAAGAGCTGAGGTTTCTTTGTGCAGAAGATGAACAAACTCGGACATGTTGGATGACTGCATTCAGACTCTTGAAGGTATTTTCTTAGAGTAAATGGTCTTTACTACTGCTTTTTATATTCTGCACGGTCTACTACTTTAGACTTCTAAACAGAACCCACTATGTGGTGGTTTTGCTGTTGCACATCTAGAATTATGGCAGTCGATAGTTCATATACTGTATATACTCTAGTATAAGCCGAGTTTTTCAGCACAAAAATGTGCTGAAAAATCTCCCCTCGGCTTATACTAGAGTCACTGTCGGCGCTCGGGCGCTGCAATGGCTCGTGCGCCGACAGGGACACTTGGGTTATATGCGGCTCCTCAGGGAGCGCATATAACTGAATGCCGAGTGAGCGCACAGTGTCCGGGCGCTGCGCTGGCCCGGGCACTGTCCGCGATCCCTTCACCTATATGCGACTCCTCCGGAGCGCATATAGGTGAAGGGATAGCACTGCGGAGCAGAGAGCGAGCGTTCCCTGCTCCGCAGTGGACTCCGGGCAGTCGCAGACTCGCGGCTGTCCGGAGTTTCCGGCACAGGCAGCGTGTGTCATCACGCTGCGTGCGCGGCCTGATGAAGTCACCCGCCTGTGCCGGGAAGACCGAGGAGCGCGCCCGTGAGACGGGGCAGCGGGGATCCAGGTAAGTGATTGTTTTTTTATTTTGCCTATTATTGCCTACAGCCGGCCCTATACCTGCCTACAGCCGGCCCTATACCTGCCTATGGGGCCATATAACTGACTTATAATCTGCTTATGGGGACATATAACTGATTTATAATCTGCTTATGGGGGACATATAACTGCCTATTACATGCCTATGGGGCCATATACGTGCCATTTGGGACATATACCTGCCTATGTAATTTTATTGGTATCCATTTTTATTTTTAAAATTTACCAGTAGCTGCTGCTTTTTCTACCCTAGGCTTATACTAGAGTCAATACGTTTTCCCGTTTTTTGGGGCAAAAGTAGGTGCCTCGGCTTATACTCGGGTCGGCTTATACTCTAGTATATACGGTAGTCTACACGGTCAAACTGAAATGCACAATATTCATTTGTTTTGGCATTTTTTTTATTAAAGTAAATTTCTGCATAGTACATGTTGGTGTCATTGATAATACTCATTAAGTGATATTTTTTTTTTTTACAGTGGTTTTCTGGGATTTCCAGAAACTCAGCTAGTGACCAGGACTGTTAAATTAAAGGAGACCCACTACTCCCATTACAGCTGTTCCAGGACCACCTGAGCATGAGGTTCACCAAAAGTGATAGATCATGTATATCTCAGGTCATTGGAATCCAGTGACTGTTAACATGTATGGCACTTGACCACAGAGGCCAGTGATGAGCTTATGATCACTTGATCCATGTAGCTGATGTCATTGCCAAAGAAATGTAGAAACTCTAGAAATCTTGTAGCACTGGAATGACTGTGGTAGGAGGGGTATACCGGTTTGTGGGGTTTTTTTTTCTGTTCATGCAGTCCTGGGTACTAGAGGAGTTTCTGAATCTCAGAAAACCCTGGTACGTAACAGTAAACTATACTGCTGTATTTTTATTTTGTTTGAACAGGTGTTTAATGCTAAAAAAATTTCCCTTACAGTATGGCATGCTGCTTTATCAGAGCTATAGAATCCCACAGCAGAAGACCTTGCACACAAACTTCTCTGCACCAGTACGTGTCTAATAATCCTGTTTTGTTTTTTTTTTATTGTGAATCTATAATGCAATGGCTGCGGGCTTATGTTTCAATTCATATTTCACAACACCAGACACCTTGTGATTCTGCTGAAGTGAACGGATTACCATAGGGTCTTGTTGTAATCTTGGATCTTTTAATGTGGGGTCCAAGTCTTGCAGCTAGAAATTCCCTTTAAAGGGGTTGTGCCACAATGTAATGTTGACGTGGGATTCTCCAAAATGGGTATTTAATCACTTTTCTAAATATATGTGATTACAAAAAGTGAAGCCTCTGAGAGCTACAGCTTTCTTTATATGCCCTTAGTTTCCTGACTGTTTACATTACACGACCAGGACACTGACAGGAGCTGATATGGCCACCTTTGGTTGTCTGCACTACTTATCTGATGACAGGGAACATGAATGAACTTGCAAGGGACTAGGGAGAAAAAGCAGTGAATGAGCCTGTGTCTTTTGTATAGAGAATCCACTGGTTGTAATGTAATTATTTGAGTGAACATTGCAGACACTCTCTCGCCCCTCTCCCTCTCCCCATGACTCAGCATGCTGAGTTAATCTTCTCTCCTGAGCAGATAAGAGGTAAGGAACTCACTTCTTGGCAAAACCCTTTTAATGCAGTGATATTTCTGTACGAGTTGTGAAATTATTGTATGTTCAAAGCAAGACATATTGTGCAATTGGCTTTCTGAAAATTATGGAAATTTTTTACGCTTTAATACTGTGGACTCGAAAAATTGGCAGCACATCCTAAGTCATAGATATTTTTAATTTTATTTTTTAAGCATAAGGCAGCATCTACTTTGTTGCTGTACCATCATGGGATCCATCCATGCAACAAATTTCAGATGGATTCTGACTTGAAATACTAATCTAAAACCGAAAGTAAATCGTCACTATTGACCTCAAAAAGAAAATACGCGATGTAGCCATTTCTTTTTAAGAGTAAAAAGAACTTGGAACATGTTTAATTCTCCCATCGTATTCCTCTTGCGGATCCACATCCAAAATCCTATAGACATGAATGTAAACTCCTTTTCTTACTGTGAATCTGCTGGAAAGACGTAAAATACTAGTTGAAAACTGAGTCATACAACACTGTTTTCAGCAGTGGAATCTGGAAAGTAGATTTTACTCGTTGCCTGGACATACCTGTAGTTTGTCTTCCATAGCATTTGATGCTTCAAGTTAAAGGTAAAATTCCGATCCTCTTGTTTCAGAGAAGTGTGTCAGAAAATTGCTTGGTTGCAATGGATTTCTCTGGACAGACAGGAAGAGTTATTGAAAATCCATTGGAAGCTCAAAGTGCTGCAGTTGAAGAAGGTCACGCTTGGAGGGTAAATGTAGATATAAAGCTTAAAAACAAGTGACTTTAGAATATATCTATATCATTTTATATTGTGTAGTTGAAATTCCAGGATGAGCATACAGTTGCTTGAAATTTATTTTTTTTTTTAAATGAGACAATCTCCACTTCAGAATCCACTTTTTGTACAACTTGCTGATCTCTAAGGCCTCGTTCACAAACGGTTTTATTTCTTGCCCGTTTTGGGGCGGTGGTAGAAAATCCGCGACACTCCTGAAGTAGAGTTGAGTAAGGTTTGTTAGTTAATTCACACGAAAATTCAGAGAATGTCATCAGCTCTCCATATATATATATACAATAGACGCTTATAGTATAGTAGAAATGCCCACAGAAAAGTTCGACGTTTCGGCCTATTAAGGCCTTCCTCAGGGACCTGTGTGCAGAATGTAATATAGTTTAAGTAGATGACCACAAACAGAAACAATGACCATGGAGAGGGAGGATAGCATGAACAAAACAGAAAAGGGTAAAAAGAAAAGAAAAAGCAAAGATGATCCAACTAAGAGGAGAGACAGGATAAAAGTGTGGAAAATACAGTAAAAAAGAAAAGGGAAAAACTGAAGACAAAATGTAAAACATAAGATGTATAGGAAAATGAGTATTTACAAAAGGAACAAGAGGTACAGTATGAAAATATGTAAAGAGTAAAGTCTAAATAGAAAAAATGTGTAGAGATATGGATAAATGAATAGCAATTATACATGATACCATATATATTGTAGCTGTATAGAGTATAGATAATGTATGTAAGGATATATGGAGATATATGTGGAATAAAACAGTGTGGGATATAAATGAAACATGTATGGAAAATGGTAGCTTAAATGAGTAGAGAAAAATAGTCCAGGGAAGTAGAGAAGCCCAAAACGGTAAGAGTATAGAATAACCAGTAATAAACGAAAAAAGAAAACCTTAGAACAGTCATAGAACAAATAAGATGCTGAAATGGCGACGCAAAAAAAATAGAGAGCATACTTCTATAGAGAATAAACAAAAGAAAAAGACCTCAGATCAGCCATAAACCAAAAAAGGTGCTGACGTCGTGGCACAGGGAAATAGAGAACATACTTACATGAAATTAGGGGCATGGAGACGTGTAGGAGAGGAGAGCGTTTCCTAAGTGAGCCCGGCATTCGATGTACCTCTGAACCCGGAAGCAGTCATCGCGGAGGGCCGGCGCACTGGAAGGGGTTTCCTATGGTTGGAACGCATGTGGAGCACATCGCAGAAGTTGCGCATGCGCCGTAAGTACGAGACCTCCGTGTCCAGCCAAAGAGGGACAGGAGCATAAAGGTAGATAAAGTAGAAATAAAAGAACAAGGGAATGGTGTAAGAAGGAGACTAGAAAAAATAAAGGCGCAATACCATTAGATAGAATAATGGACCAAAAAGAATAAGACATAATGGCTTATAGATATGTAAACAGGAGGAGGGGAAAGCATATGAATGTAAATAAAAGAAAAATTATAAATAAAATAGAAGAATATTCTAGATAAATCAGTAGAAGACATCACAAATAAAAGAAATAGAGAATAGACCAGAGCAATCAAGGAAACCATGCAGATGCAGGGAAAGGAGATATTACCAACAATGGACCGAAGATATCAGTCATCTTTTCTGAAACAGGAAATATACATACATTAAATATACATAATAAAGCATATTATATAACAATAAATGCAAAAAATTAAAACCATTGCAAAGGAATAGAGAAAAGGGGATGAACAAAGAAAAGAACATAGTGGAATAACATATGAGTATTGAAGTGGAGAAATATCCAAGTGACCCAAAACACATGAAATGCAGAACAAAATTTAACTATATGTAGCATAAATATAAACAATTCTAGTAAAAGAAATCATGAATAGAACCTATCAAATTCCCTATTCAAGCCTAGTGGTTGTAACGTCTGGAGAGTGTAAATCCAAAATGATTCCCTGCGTTTGAGTAGGGAAATACGATCACCACCTCTATGGGGGCGTTTGATTTGTTCCAGCACCTGGAATCATAGTTATGTTATGGTTGCATGCATGAAAATGGGCAGGAATAGGAAGTAGTAAGTCCTGGCGATGGATTGTGGACTTACGTTGGGAAATGCGGTCTTTAATGCGACGGTTAGTTTCACCCACATACGCTAAACCACAAGGACATTTGATTACATAAATCACAAAATTGGAATCGCACGTAAAGAAGCCTTTAATTGGATATCTACGTCCAGTACGGGGATGTGTGACAGAATCACCCTTTGTAACGGAAGAGCATTGTGCGCAATTAAGGCACGGAAAGGTGCTTCTCCTTTGAGTATGAAAAAAAGTCTGCTTTTACTAGGTGATCCTTTAAATTGCGATCTCGTTTAAAGCTCTGTATTGGAGGAATCTGAAATTCTCCTATGGAAGGATAAGCTTTCCGTTACAAAGGGTGATTCTGTCACACATCCCCGTACTGGACGTAGATATCCCATTAAAGGCTTCTTTACGTGTGATTCCAATTTTGTGATTTATGTAATCAAGTGTCCTTGTACTTACGGCGCATGCGCAACTTCTGCGATGTGCTCCACATGCGTTCAAAACCCTAGAAACCCCTTTCCCGTGCGCCCGGCCCCCCCGCGATTTATGCTTTTGGGTTCGAGGTACATCAACAGGCCGGGGGTCACTTAGGAAACGCTCTCCCTTTCCCACACGTCCCATGCCCCCAATTTCATGTAAAGTATTCTCTATTTCCCCGTCCCCCGACTTTTAGCACCTTTTTTTGGTTTATGGGCTGATTGAGGGCTTTTTTTTTGTTTATTTTTCTATAGAAGTATCTCTCTTTTTTTTTTGCGTCGCCATTTCAGCATCTTATTTGTTTATGACTGACTAGGTTTTTTTTTTTTTTTTTTCATTTTTTACATTATCCCCGTCTGACGGTTTTGGGCTTCTTTACCCGTGGACAATTTTGTATCCCTACTCACTTACCTCTACCATTTTCCATACATGTTTCATTTATATCCCACACTGTTTTATTCCACATATATCTCCATATATCCTTACATACACTATCTCTACTCTATACAGCTACAATATATACGGTATTATGTATAATTGCTATTCATTTATCCATATCTAAACACACTTTTTCTATTTTTATATTTTACTCTTTACATATTTTCATACTGTACCTCTTGTTCCTTTTGTATATACTCATTTTCCTATACATCTTATGTTTTACGTTGTCTTCAGTTTTTCCCTTTTCTTTTTTACTGTCTTTTCCACACTGTTTTAGCCTGTCTCGTGGTCTCTCTTCTCTTAGTTGGATCCTCTCTGCTTTCTTTTTTCTTTACCCTTTTCTGTTTTGTTCATTCTATCCTCCCTCTCCATGGTCATTGTTTTCTGTTGTCATCTACTTATACTATATTACATTCTGCACACAGGTCCCTGAGGAAGGACTTAATAGGCCGAAACGTCTGACTTTTCTGTGGGCATTTCTACTCTACTATAAGCATCTATTGTATGTATGTGTGTATGTATATATATGTATATATATGGAGAGCTGATGACATATTCTCTGAATTTTCATGTGAATTAACTAATAAACCTTACTCAACTCTACTTGAGGAGTGCCATGGATTTTCTACTCATGGAACTATTGCCTTCGGGCCTTCCACAGAGCACCCGCTGTTCTCTTAGATTGGTGTGCGGCACCATTATCCTCTACTGATATTGGGTAATTCAGGGATTAAACAGTCATCATGCTGTTCACATTTTGACATGTTGAAACCAAGACAACACCTTTCAATTGATTAAACAGTATCTCGCCATTGCGAGGCTTCAGGCAGGATGCTCTCACTTGGAAGTGGCCTCTGAGCTTTGTATCTCTGCAACTTGCTGATGACACGGAGACTGTAATAGGATGTTCACACAGCGTTTTTTAGATAAGTGTTTGGATCTGTATTTTGGACCCAAACACAGCTCTAACAATGTCTAGTTTGATTAAGGCCTTGTCCCCACGGCACGGGTTTTCAGACGTTTTTCGGTTTTGAAAACAGTCTGCCTACCGGGTGAAAACCTTTACATGGACCTTAACGGAACATCCATGCAGCGTTCCCCACTGCACAGATTTTCTGCCTGGCGGTTTTTCAGACCGGCGGCCCGATAAACATAAACATGTTCATTTTTCTGTCCGTTTTTGGGCAGCAGAAGAACATGTCTGTGAAGGGGAGGGCTTTTCTCCGCTAATCGCGGAGAACAGCCGCCCCCCTGCGGCCGTGTGCACGACACGAAAACCGTTCACATACCAGTCGGATAAACCGACCGGTATTTGTCCTGTGCCGTGTAAACGGCCCCTTACATTGCGTTCAATGTAAAACACACATCGCTGTTCAGACATCTGAACAGCGATGCGTGTTTTACATGTCTTTCTGATGAATCTTTCGGATCTGTTCAAAGGATTTATATGTCAATTCTAGATCCGTTTTATGCAGCAAACACCCTATTTAAAACTATAGGGTACGTTTCTGCTGCACAGAAAATGTATCCAAACACGCAGCACACTTTCGGTGGTCTTTGGATAGGTTTTACGCAATGCTTTTCAATCCGTTTTTCCGTTTGAAAAACGCAGTGTGAACATTTAGTCAGAAAGGCAATGTGGAAGTCCTTTCTCCAAGTCAGACACCAACCACTTAAATAAAAATGTCCTCTGGAACCAGATGACGAATGGCACACAATTTGAGGCACATTTAAGGGAGGTGAGAGGCAACGAAGTTTCACGTCCCCTTGCCGGTCATCCAGCACACAAACCATGCTGATGTCAGACCATTCGTAAGAGCTTACATGTCACTTGGTGGTTTCTTACCACCTTGAAGTGCCTGGAGTTGTGGCATTCATCACCAGGTTCTGCAGGACATGGTTTACCATGAAACGGTCATCAGTGTGTGATGTAGCCAAAGGTCATCCACTTCTTTGCTTTGGGAACTTTCAGTATCTCTGTAGCAACTTGCTTATGACACTGACACTAAACTCTGTGACGTCTTCTGTCTGAGAGCAGCCTGCTTAAAGCCTCACAATGGCGAGGTACTGTTGATTAATTTTAAGGTGTTGTCTTAGGTTTTTTTTAAATCCTCGTGTCTCAAATTGATTCCCTAAATTTATTTGGTAATTTGGGGATCAATTATGAATTTTGCCATTAAGCACCATTGTTAGAGATCAGAAAGTTGTGCTAAAAGTACTGAAAGATTGAACAGTTCGACATGTGCATTCTAAAGTTGCGATGGTGTCATTTAAACATTTCAAGGAATTATGTTCATCCTGAAATTAGCAAAAAGCCAAATATCTCTAACTTTTTGTATATATTGGTATCAACACCCAACAGCTTTAAGTAGCTTAATGAATGTTATACATGTGTATTGTATATGTGTGTAGATATAAATATGGCTGAGCCTTCAAAAACCCATCCTGAATCAACACTCAGCAGCATTAAGTAGCTTAATGAATGTTAATATACATCATGGATATAATTGCACATATAGAACATGTAAAATATATGAAATAGAGAACATTTTATTGGTATGTTTCATATATTTTACATGTTATATGTGCAATTATATGTATGACATGTATATTAACATTAAGCTACTGAATGCTGTTGTGTGCTGATCCAGGATAGGTTTTTGAAGACTCAGCCCCAGCTTCAGTCTCTGCCTAAATGCTAATTTTGAAGAGTTTGATTTGAAGTAGATTTTTGTCTGGTTATGAAAACCTAATCCCTCTTAGGTAAGTACTTATCAAGGAGCTGTCTGACATAATTGGCAATCATTGAGTAGATACAGAAGCCAGATAGTAAACCTTTTTTTAATTAAACATTAAAAGGCTAAATGTAATGTTTTAACGCCATAAATATGGCTGCCTCAATTTTATTTATTTTTTTCTTAAGTCTTGTAAAACATGTTTTGAGTTGGCTTTGTTATACTAAAGTTAGTCCTACAATATTATTGGTTCTTCATAGAAACGAAGTTCACGTATGAATGTTTTGGGAAACCAAAGTCCGCTTCATCCTTCCACACTCAGCACAGGTGAATAGTTTTACTCATTTTTGTTTAATTCCTTTAACAGTAAAGTGTAATGCTTATGTTTTGTATTGAAGGCTAAACTTGTAAAGTTGCTTGCTCTTTGTTTTATTAGTAATCCATAGAACACAACCCTGGTTTCATGGTAGAATACCTAGAGAAGAATCGCAAACAATCATTAAGCAACAGGGGCTTGTGGATGGGTAAGACAAAGTACTTCTATTGCAATGCAATTTTGTCTTTGAAACTCAGGTCAAGAAACTCATTATGGGAATACTGGTTAGAATGGAGGACATGGATAGATGTACAGACAGATATCCTACTGAATACTTATCGAAATGTGTGCAGTTGCTTATGAATTGTCTAACACTCAAGTCTGCAGTCAACAGGCTAAGGAATATAAACCTGAGCTAAAAATGAGAAACTAAAGGAGCATACCAATATTTCTAATGACCAAACAACCCAATTAAGAAGATATGGCTATGGATAGAAGTTAAAATTCCCAAATACGTGGGGTTTTTTTTGTTTGGTTTTTTTTTTTTGGGTGGAAATGCTCTTGAAATTTATGTTTGTAGTCTCCATTTGCAATGCCCTACTCTATTAGTTATTTATTAGAACTATTCAATAATTCACATGGTTTACATTTTTCGATCAATTATGTCTTTGTAGACGTTTGACATTTTAGCTCTTAACATATGAAGATGTATAGTGTCTAAAAAAAAATATATATATATAATTTATTTTGCGGCTCTTCCCAGTGGTCTAACTAGATTACAGAAAATGTCCCATTCTAACTAGGCAGTCATTATAGCATGGGTTAGATGATTGGGGGGGAGGGGTTAATAAAATCTAAATTATCTGTTCCTAATTCTCCTTTTTATGGCTTGTTGGTTCCTAATGGCAAATGTTGGTGAGTGAAGTGGCCCTTCTGTTCCATTCACAAGTGTGAGGTACATTTACTGATTGAAAAGCTGTGATAATGTCTGGTATAGCCAACGTGACCTGTGCCACATGACATCTCCTTTAAAATTAACGTGCAGGTCTTGCAGTAAGAGTTAAGTTTGGTTACAGTTTATTCACCAAAAAGATTTTGCAAAGCCTAGAAACATTTGAGTTTTGTTTTTTTTTTTTTTTTACGCAGGAGGAAGTTCTATGTATTCTGTGTAATAGGCAATAATGCTTAAAGATGCAGTCCAGTGTTTTTTTTATTTTTGTGTTTTTTTTATAAAGTAATGTATATTTTTATGAAGTGGTGGCAAACTTTTTTGCTATCCACATTTCATGTGTGTTAATCCACTTTTCGACAACCTGTAGACTGTAAATGTCTGGTCAGTCTGCAAGTCACTCCATGAAGACAATCTTGAATGTATTTGCAAAGTGTGCACCTGTACATAAATAGCACAGCTCTAGTACTGGAGAGCTGGTTGTCCACAACAATCTGACTCTGGGCTCTTTTGCCAACCCTTCCTTCCTGATCACAATATAGACTGTGCTCAATGATTTGCCTATAGACATCTTAGCAGGCAGCATTCAGGCTTTCTGCTTCTGGTCAACAGCGCTAATTGCAGATGTTGCTGGGTCTTAATAGACCCAGATCAGTTTTGCAGTCAGTGCCAGTTATATTGGCAAAGCCACCAGCATGCATTAGGGCTCTACTTGAAGGTGAACACAGCAATAGCTCCAAAGTTGTTCTAAATTTTACAGGAAAATGTAAATAAAGTAATCTGAAACTGTATAATTGTAATGAATCACGATTTTTTTGCTTGTGTGTTTATATATACACATACATACATACATACATACATACATTACAACATACATACATACATACACAAAAACAAATACACACACAAAACACAAAACACACCACACACACAACACACACCAAACACACCACACACACAACACACACACACTTGGGATTAGGTTGAAAATACTAAAGAATTAAACTTAACAGGTGGAAGAAATTTGAATAACCAAGTTGTCAGCTTTAAAGCCCACATGTCCTGAGAAAACTAAAAGGTGTGGGAAAAATGGGTAGGTGAAGTGGTTTAAATATCCATAGTGCTGGGAGCCAGAGGATTGCCTCTGCTTACCAAAAAACGCAGCCAGGAGACGATATTGTACTGGGAGATGCTATGTATTTTCCAAAACTAGTACATGGCAAGCAGGTCTCTTTCACCATCTTGGTCCCTTTTCCAGTGGACCTCTGCATGTCACATTTAAGCTACAGGACTCGATAGGAGTTCTGAGAATGTAAATTTAGTCGTTTCAGTGCACACAGCCTTATGATCAAAGGAACACAGGAGATGGGCCAAGATGTTCTTGTGAATGTCCCATTTTGAGATTAATAGATCTATTTGAAACACACTTCATAAAAAATATAACTCTTGTTGCAGTTCTTACTTATAGTGAAACATTAAAGGGCTTCATTACACAGTACTGTAATAGTTTAAACGGGCCTTCCTTTCTATTGTACGTCCGTAGTTTACCATAGAATATAAAATGAGATGCCTAGGTATCTGAAGCTTTTTGTGTTATGCCAGGTTGTTAGTTACGGAATGGTTAATGACCCGACATTTGCCTGAAAAGAAAATAAAATATAGAACTTTTTAGTTTTCTTTAGCTCATTTTTTACGTATCTGACAGATGTTTTAGTATCTGCTTAAATCGTATTTTGGGGGGACTAAAATATTTTTCTATTAACTTTTCTTCTCTTTCAGACTTTTTCTCCTCCGAGACAGTCAGAGTAATCCAAAGGCATTTGTGCTTACGTTGTGTCATCACCAGAAAATTAAGCATTTCCAGATTTTACCTGTGAGTATTGAAGGCATTCTAAGAATGTAAAAGTACAGATATAGTAAGAGTATTAGTTTAAAAATATATACTGAAGTTTTTTTTGTGGTGATTGAAAGTATCCGACTATTAACTGGAATTCCAGGTTAATGTCCGGATAACTTTCATTGTATCAGACATCTTATAAGAAGCATGTCCAGTAACTTGCTTATAAGCTGACATGTAATAACTATTTTGTATTTTTGCTACAGAACCAGAGTTTTCTATTAAGAAATATAGGAGAACCAAAATTCGCGCATTAAGTTGCCTACATTCAGAGGGCTCAAATCTGACTTTAATTTGCTTTATGTGGTTTCTAATGGAAAATCCATGCTGTAGCGTACAAGATGCTGGTTTTCCTCACTGCGAATGTATTTTCATTGCTGAAAAAGAATTGACATGTCAATTCTTGAGGCATATTTTGCACTAAGTCCTCATTGGTATATTAGAGGCGAAAGTTACCTCTGAAATTGTCAAATTCATGTCCAAAATCCATGCTGATTTACCGCTGTAAATCGGCTGCATAAACCTACCCGAAGTCCAAAGTTTAGATGAATTAAAACCAAAAGATTTGATGTAGCAGATTCCAAACTCCGCATAAACCTGTCTAAGTGAATAGTTAAATAGTTACATTGTACGGCTAAAAAAAACAATACGTCCATCCAGTTCAGCCTGTTTTGTGCATAGAAAAATGGTTAAGATTCAAGTGCTCCTTTTGTGTAACAATTTAGATAACTTTATGCCTAATAAACAAGATGTAAAGTGTAGCGATGCCTGTTTAAGGTAACGGGTCCACTTGCATCTTGACATGAAAGGAGGAGTTGTAGGTTGAAAGCATGTTGGAGACTTTGGAACTATGCACTTTATTAGGCTTTGTTCAAACAGTGAATTGTCACACATTTTGGTGAGAAATCCACATATTTGGCCTTAAAGGAAAACATGGCCAACCCTTGCAGCGCCAACTGAAGAGCTGGCTGCACTTGCGCAGTTACTCTCCATTCTGTTCTATGGAAGTTCTGAGTTCATCCGGGCAGTGTGCTTGGCTCTAAACTCCCATAAAAGAGTGGAGAACCATGCACAAGCGAAACTGGCTCTCCAGTTTGCGCTGTGACTTTCGGGGGGTCTGTTTCTACCTCTGGAACCCGCACCTATCAGACTATTTATTTTAGAGCGCCATTGATTCCAGGGAGCTGTAAATTCAAGAGGAATTACATACACAAATACAATGGTGACGAAAAATGACTAGTAACTGATACAGAGAGGAAAGAGGGCCCTGCCCACGAGGGCTTAAAATCTAGAAGGGAGGAGGGGAGAGACAGAAGGTGTGGGGCGGACATGTTTGTGGGTCGGTGTACTGGTGGTGGGGTTAGTGTAGGTTATAGGCTATCCTGAAGAGATGGGTTTTCAGGTTGCTTTTGAAACTGGTGAAAGTTGGGGAGAGTGTTTTGGGTTAAGGAGTTCCAGAGAATGGGTGAAGCACGAGTGAAGTCTTGGAGACGGTTGTGTGAAGAGCTGATGAGGGGAGCAGAGGAGAAGGTCCTGTGAGGAGCGGAGATTGCGTGAGGGGATGGAGACAATGATTGTATATCCTAGCAATATGCCATCATTGTCTATCGTGGCAACACCACTTTAATGGGAGAAAGTGCTGTAGTTTAGACTGGGCTATGGTAAAGCTTTTTTTCCTTTACATGTCTGTTGTGAAAAAAGTGACATTTTAACTTGGCGGCTTCTGACATGAAATAGGACATTGAGTAGTCACTTTGGGGCAAATTCTGCAGCATATAAAACGAGTGCTGCAGAAATCATCTGACCGATGGATTTTTCCAGCAACAAAAATTCTGTTGTGGGAATAAAGTCTTCCAGGGAAGTAGTGCAAAGGTTTTTTTAATGCAGCTTTTTTTATAAAATGGAAATCATAAACTAAAGTCTCAACTGATGGTAATCGGTTATATTAGTAGCTTATGGTTGGTGGGGTCTGACCTCGGTGCAGTGTCTATCCTGAGAATGAAATAGTAACAGCACTTATAGCACTGCTTAGCTCTGTTGGTTTGCAACGGCGGATGGCTGTAATCAGTCTTGTGCATTCAGAGAACATTGTAGCCTAAAATGGCATTATGACCCCTGTATTCTAAGAATAGGTGCCAGTCCCAGAGGCTAGTCCCCCACTGATCAGAAAGCAATGACAGACTAGCAATATGCCTTTTCTTTTAATGTTAGGAATAACTGTTTTAGTACATTTACCCACTTTTTATTATGGAATTTATTTTCTTGCAGTGTGAAGACGATGGGCAGTGTTCTTCAGCCTAGATGATGGCAATACCAAATTTACAGATTTAATTCAACTTGTTGAGTTTTATCAGCTAAACAAAGGAGTTCTACCATGCAAACTTAAATACCACTGCATCAGAGTGGCCTTATGACCTCCTACAAGAGACTGTTTGAATAAAGTGGAACATTGACTATGGGGTGGGCCTCGGTCCTCTTGGGACAAAGACTTGTTTTTAAATATGCACCTTGTGACTCTGGATTAATCAGCTGGTGCCAACTTATCACAATTGGCTGGTTTCTTGTAACTTCACCAGTTTGTTCCAGCATTTTTAAATGGAATGAAGGTGATATGTAGTCTAAGAAATAAAATGCTAAATATCTGCAGTTTTTGTAGGGGCGGGCTGCTCACCAGAAACAAGCCTTGAACAACAATCTTACGATTGGTTGGGTAGATGTGGGAGGGTGGGGAAAAAAGGACTTTTGCCCTGGAGTAATCTTGACAATTAAGACTGATCTGTTTACTTATTTTATTGTTTTTTCGTTTTTTATTAAAATACATTTTTGCACTCCTGCGTTTCAATATGGATTACAACGTGGTTTTTGTTTTTTGTTCTCGTTTGTTTTAAAAGCTGCTTTGGCATAACAGCAGTTGCTGTGCTGTAACCTGAAATGCTACACCTTTTAAATGGATTTACTGGGAAGAAATTACCATCAAGTTTCTTGCAAGGCTTGTCTCCTGCCACTTGCATGCATCTTTTAAAGAGCTCATTTGGAGATTGGAGCAGACTTATCTCCCTTTTCTCACTCCTCAATAAGAAAAATGTCGTTATACATCTGTCCTAATAAGCTTGAGTCTGTAAGTGATAACTATGCATACATGTTTAAACTACAGTTTCTTTCTACTTTTTTAAATTCAGTCTAAGTTTTATCAGCAAATAATGTACAGGCATAATGGCCTCAATCATCGATATTGGCTTTATAGCCATATTAACTTGAAACAGGCTATAGTATTGTGAAAAATGATTGTCTACCTAGCATAGCAAAGTTCTGCGACTTTGTTACTAGTATCCATTTATATTTGTACCTCTAGTTTTGCAGACACCTCTGAGGCTTCTGTTGCTAAAGAGGACAAATCAGTTAATTCAACGATGCTCTTTTGGAAATTGGAATTTAGTATAACAAGACCTTAAGGTAACTATTCTTACTTATATCCTATTGACAGAAGAGCTATAGAAGAATACAATGCAAGACTAGTATTTATTTGGGAATCACTTGTGACAAAGCTTAATTGAAACATATCAGTTGTACCATGCAACTAAAGTACAGAAACGCTGTATTTTTGATTATGGAACATTTTGTCACTACTTTATCCATGTATTTGCCTCGTATAAATGAAGAAACTTGATTTTTTTTTTTGTAAGTTGGTAAAAAAAAAAGCCACGTCAAACACTGACACATTTTTGTTTTAACCACAAATTATAAAAAAAATCGTAAGTCTTTAAAAAAAAAAAAAAGAGGCCTAAATTTTATGTGCCTTTTTGAAACTATTTTTTTTTTTTTTTCCTCCTGCAGATTTGATAAGTCAATGTAGTTGTAGACTTCATCTTACAAAGAGCTGGAGGGCAGGCAGGATTCTGCTTCCAGGATTGAAATGAATATATCCTGTCATTTCCTATTTATTACCATGGGCAACACAATCTAATCTGCGTCCTTGATGTTAGGAATTAGTCAGTATTAAACAGAATTTTATGTTGCCTTTTAGAGGTGACTTATGAAAAAAGTATTTAATACACTTGGGTCATGAAGGAAAAATACTTTCAAAAGAAGAAACTACTTCAGTGAACAGGCCTTTCTTAGTCACTCAGAGTGAAATTCACCGTCCAGAAACTGTATCTTGCCTTATTGAACATTTTGTGAAATAAATCTGATTACAATTAAAGATGCCTGGTGATTTTAGTGGATTTTTTTTTTCCCTAGTCTGAGCAGAATTTTGGAATCCTTCAGTTCTACTTCTAATCCAAAGACAGTGGTTTTTAATGTGTTCTTTAATGTTAAAAGTCTAATAAACAGGTACTGTTTGGCTATTGCCATACTATTGTATCCTGAAGAATTAGTTTGCAGCAGAACAGCGTGGAGAAAAAAGGTTTAAAATTAAATTGAAAGAGCGAGCATTTTCTGTCTAGTTTGTGTATTTGGCTTAAGTGTGGGACTTAAGATTGAGGGACTTTAGATTTGGGGAGTTTAAAAGGGAGAATATTGTACTATGTTTCTATGTGTCTGACCTTTTGCAGTATCCCTATGAGTTCCACGATTGATGCTGTCCAGTGCCAACACTGTGCAATGTATGCATTCTTTGTACAGCTGTTTGAGGGTGCATGCTGTGGTGCGAGATGTGTGCACACTGCACATTTAGAAGCAGGGCTGTGGAGTCGGGAGTCGTGGAGTCTGAGTCGGTGCCTGTTTTGCAGGAGTCCGAGTCGTCCTACAATGGACCGACTCCCAAACTATAGAATACTGTGGTCCAGTTAGTTTGAGGCCGTGCAAAGAGCAAGAGGAATTGGGTCTGGCCAGTGCTACAGCTCCCATATCTTCAGCCTCATCACATGAGGAGTGTAATTGATGACATGGAGCAGGCAAAGCGCTGTCCCAGGGGAAAAGATTCTGCTCCCATGGCAAACAGACTTCAGCAAAATTTTTCACCTGCTTTCAAAGAAGTAGAAGAGTTCAACCATTCATCAACACTGACTGTGGCTAAGGCAATTCCTTTATACTCTGACATTGTTAGAGATGTTGCCCCTGTGGTCACCGCTTTGCCCCCAACTCAAGTTAGTGTAGAGATGCCGTTCTCTAGCCTGGAAATAATGAAATCAGATGTGAGGTCATGTATGCAGGATCTGATGGAGGCGATACTATTTCCCAGAACAAATTCGGAGACTTCACAAATGTTCCTGCAGTGTATTGCATATTGACAATTTTTTTGTGTCCTAAAGTCATGTCCAATAAATATATTTTACACTGACAAGCAAAATGGTAACAATGTTTTGAACTTGTGACTTTCAGACTCCATATCTCACCCTCCACTACAGCTTTGTACATGAGGCTACTGTAATTTTATATACAGTCCTTTTACTGATCTTATATAAAAATTTGACCTGCAAGTATTTAGCATCTGCTTAGTACTGCAGATTCTTTCCTGTAACTGCATTGTTACTGTTTTGCTCCTAAAAATCAGTGTTAATTTTTATTATTTCGTTAGTATTTGGGAAATCCATCTATGGTTTTCAATACAGCCTGCATCCTTCTGGGCTCTGAATCAGATTCAAGCATATCTTCACCAAAATCTGATCCCAGATCTCTTCTACAGATTCCTAATGTTGGTGCAGATTGGGCTTGCATACAAATACAGCTTTGTCTTCAACTCTACCCACAAGTGTTCAAAAGAACAAAACATTGTTACTCTTTAGCTTGTCCTACCTAAATAGTTTGATTGTTGGATCATAAGGTGATAAACAGTCTGATGTTACCACTTTACTACAGTAAAGTTATCACTTAAACATGCGCCATGTATGAGGGAGTCGGAGGTTTGGGAAATTGAGGAGTCTGAGTCGGGGCTTCGGCTTGCCGACTCCACAGCCCTGTTTAGAAGCCCAGACCCTGGATCTAAATGAGCGGTTGGCAACACTGAGATTTATTGCCAGTTTGGAAGATTCTGCTGCTCAGTGAACAAGCACTCGCTAGGGTAGATATAGGGTAGGATGACAGCATGAAGGTGCAGGATAACAAAGAAGGGTAGAGGGAAAAGTATCAAGGAGGCTAGTCCTGATCTGGCACATCCCAACAACTTTGCAAGATTGGTGGATGAGGGTGGAATATCAGTATTCAGAAATAGTACTGCTGCATCAAGACACTGCCCCTGTCTGCTCCAATAAGGTGGGAATTAGAAGTGCAGGGCAAGCTAGACAAGTGCCAGTAGTTTGGGACTGCATTAGGGGAACAGACAGGGCAAGCTGTCTCAAAGACCGGGATCATCAAACAGGGTTTATCTGGTTCTCGAGTTCGACATATCGCAGATCGGGTTGACAGATTGCTGGGAGGGGCTGGTGAGAATCCAGCTGTCATGGTGCACCTTGGCACCAATGGCAAAATTAGAGGGAGTGTCCTTAAAAAATTATTTCAGGGACTCGGGCCAAAAGCTCAAGGCAAGGACCTCCAAGTTCGTATTTTAAAAAGTACTACCTACTACGGGCCACACCAAAGAGGCAGTGGGAAATTGAAGAGCAGTCAATATGTGGCTTAAAAATTGTTGCAGGAAAGAGGACTTGGTGCATTGAAAGAAGTGGGTTGACTTCTGTTTTGACTACAGGCTCTCTGATAGGAATGGGCTACACCTAAATGGAGGGTGCAGCTTTATTGGGGGGAGGGGAGAGGGACCGACCAAGTGGCCAGGAAGTTGGAGTATTTAAACTGGAGGGTGGGGGTAGGTCAACTACACATAAAGCGTGCAAGATGGTGCAGATCGAGAGCTTGAAATTAATAAGAAATCAGAGTGGGATGGAAAGATTGGGTGTAGTGATAGTTAATAAGAAACGGGATAAATAAAAAAAAAAAAAAAAAAATTGCATGCTGACCAATGCCAGGAGTCTTGGCAATAAAATTAATGAACTAGACTTGTTTATTGCTGAAGAAAAATGAGTGGGGATAAATGAGACCAATGATTGGCCGGTTAACTTACAGGGTTACAGTTTGTTTAGAAGAGATCGTAAAAATCAGAAGTGGGGGGAAGGTGTATGGTTTTTATATAAAATCCTGGCTGTAGACCACACTATAGGAAGATATAGATACAAGCAATGAACATGTGGAGTCATTATGGGTAGATAAATGTGGTGGGTAGTAATACAATAAAAATTTTATTAAGGGTTTGCTACAGGTTCCCAAATATAACAGAACCCATGGAAGACATATGGATGAGGTGGCTAATCAAAATGAGGTTATGGGTGATAATTATCTCTCCCAACTGGTGCAGGAGCCGACAAGAGGAAAGGCCCTTTTGGACTTCAATATTGACTAACAGACCTGACAGAGTAACTAAAGTTCAGGTTTGGGAGCACCTAGGAAATAGTGACCACAATATAATACATTTTCAATTATCCTTCAATAGAGTATTTTGTTGAGGAGCCACAAAAACATTGAATTTCAGAAAGGCTAATTTTAATCTGTTTGGAGAGGCCCAAAACCGGGGCAAGGGCTTCAAAAATAAAAAACAGATAATAAATGGAGGATTGGGAGCTTAAGATGCTTTTAATAATGTGAGGTACATACCTAATGGAAATAAAATGATTAGAAACAGGAAAAAAACAATATGCATCAACTGATGTAAAGGAGACAATAAATGGCAAAAAGTTTCTGCTACTTAAGCAGGAGGGCAGTGAAGAGATGCTAAACTATAAAGGAAAAAATAAAATGTTTAATAAAAAAAAAAAACTGCAAAGCTGGAGACAGGCAGATTGCCAAAGAGTAAAACTAACGCTAAAGTAATTTTTTAACTATATAAATAGTAAAAATGAGAGTTGCCCCTTTGAAAAGTAGTGAGGGTGGTAATGTAGAGGGTGATGAGAAAGCAAACCTAATAAATTTTTTTACTCCAGCGTATTTAATGGGGAACATTACATTCTGGTTAATGGGAAGAAGGGTGAAGTAAACTCCACCTTAAATGTTTGTTGTGTAACCCACGACAAAGTGCAGCTCTGCCTTAAGAAAATTAAAATAGACTAATCACAAGGTCTTGGTGGTATACACCCCCGTGTCATAAGGGAATTAAGTAATGTGATAGACAGGCCCCTATTTCTTATGGACTGTATAGTAACTGGGTGTGTCTCAAAGGATTTGCGCATAGCAAATATGCCAAGATTTAAAAGGTGTCCAAAAGTGATCTTGGAAAATATAGTAAGTTTAACCTCTGTTGTAGGTAAAATGTTTAAAGGTTTTCGGAGAGATGCTGTACTGGAGTATCTCACTGAAAATAAATGTATGATGCCGTTTCAGCATGGGTTTATGAAAGATCCGGCCTGTCAAACTAATCCTCATCTGCTTCTATGAGAAGGTTGGTTGAAGACTGGCCCGAGGTGAGGCACTAGATTTAATATCTAGATTTTTCTAAAGCAATTGATACTATGCTATATGTAAAGGTTAGTAAGTAAGATGAGAATTCTTTGATTGGAGGAAAGTGTTTACAAGTGGGTAACTGACTCGGTAATGCAAAACAAAGGGTGGCGATTAATGGTACCTCGACTGTAGTCCTGTTACAATTGGGGTATCACAGGGGTCAGTATTAGGCCCTATTCTCTTTAAAAGGGTTGTCTTGCTACAAATAATCCCTTTCAAAATGTAGGGAACACTAAATGAAGACTTTTTCCAAATATATTGTGGTGGTCTCCTTTTTTTTTTTTTTTTTTTTTTTAATGAGCAACAATTGATTTAATCACCTGTGATATGTGGTTCCCCTAGTGACCGACCTGCGTACTCTTTCTCCCCTGCTGTTTGTTCTATCTGATAGCGGGGAGTGACATCACACAGGTCGTGGCAGCACAGAACTCTGGACAGTGAGAGCTTGTTTTTATCTGATCTTTCAGACAAAAGGCTAGTTACTGTTTACATTAGCTGAGAAGCTTCTCTGGACCTCAGAGAAGGTAATTTTAGCTAATCTAGACTGATAAACATATTAAACAGAGAAGTCTGAATACACGGAGCTCATATGCTAATTACAGACAGCTTGACCAAGAAGTGACTGAACCAAGCAGCATTATTTCATTCATGCATCCTAGGAAACTTTGAGATGAGACATGGATTGTACAGTAGAATTTCTTTGCAGATGATACTAAGCTCTGTAAAGTAACACAATAGAGTAATATTTTATTACAAAGTGATCTGGATAAGTTGGAGGCCTGGGCAGTGAAGTGGCAAATGAGGTTTAACACAGATAAATGCAAGGTTATGCACATGGGAATAAAGAGTGACATGGAGAAGGACTTGGGCATTCTAGTGGACCGTGAATTTAATTGTTGCAGCCAGTGTCGGACAACAGCTGATAAGGCAAACGGGACCATGGGGTGTATTAAAATGGGCATAGAGGCAAACGATGAGAGCATCCTTCTCCCCTTATTCTAGTCACTGTTCAGACCATACATGGAATTTTGTGTGTAGCTTTGGGCACCAGTGCACAGGAAAGACATTATAGGCAAACCGGTTCAAAGGTGGGCAACAAGGACTGGGTGGACTGCACTATCCAGAAAGATTAGGGTTATTTAGTTTAGAGAAAAGACTGGTTCAGGATGACATAATAAATATGTTTAAATATAGCAAAGGTCAATATAGAGATCTCTACCATGACCTATTTATACCTAGGATTGTATCTAAAACAAGGGTGCATGCTCTATCCCTAGAAGAAAATTTCTACATAAACATAGCGAGGGATTCTTTACTGTTAAAGCAGTGAAACTGTGAATTCACCATGACCAGTTCCACAAACGGCTCAAAAAGGGTCTGGATGCATTTGTAGAGTGCAAGAATATAACAAGTTATAGTGACTAGTATTCTGACGGAGTTGTTTATCCTGGGATTATTCTGATTGCAGATTGGAGTCTGGGAGGAATTTTTCCCCTAAAATGAGAACAATTGGCTTCTATCTCATGGTGTTTCTTGCCTTCCTTTGGACCAACACTAGCACAATAGGCTAAAATGGACGTCTGTCTGTTTTCGACCTTACTAACTAACTATGGTCTGTCTCTGCCACAAATAGGTATACCCTTCCCTGGGAAGAACTAGTACCAGGCAGCAGGTCTATAGGGCAATCATAAGGGCAATGAGATGGAAGAGTCTCAGCCTGCTTCTCAGAAGACCTCAGCAAAGTTCTGATAGAGGGTAGACACCCCGTCCTAACCTTGAGTGAGCATTGGGGTGCATCGGGCGAGGTGCCACTAAGCAGTGAGACTGGCGGTCTTGTCTCAAAAAGGTGTAAATTACATTACCAGACAGACAGACTGTGTCACTAGGGGATACAATCCACACTGGTAAGTAAACTGACTTGACTAACCAACAGATTAATTTACAAGAACCACACTATAGACTCATTCAGAAATGGATATATTCTTAGACTTTTTTCCCTACTTACCTAAAAAAATTACTGCTGAAACACTAGAAAAGAAAAACCCATAAAGTACGTAAAGCAATGCTTGAACGGATTCTTTTTAACCCTTTCCTAACTTCTCGCATACATGTACACCATCATTTTGGAGAAGCTGCTCTTAAAGTTAACTAGTTTTGCTGAGTTTTTCGTAATGAAAACCATAAAAGTTCCTACGTTTTATTCTGCTGAAGTCTATAAAATTGAAACTGTGCCATTGTTTCTTCCCATTTTTATTCTGCCTGGAATCTTGGTTTGTTCTATGCATTAAGTGTCATAATCAAAAAATAACATGCCCTGAAAAAAAATAAAAAACTTACACTGCTGTCGACACAAATAGTTATTCCTGGCGAAGCTTTTTTATTTTTTTTTTATTTTATGCCCACCATCCAAGAGTTGCTTGATCAAGCACTAGTTCATCAACTATCTTATACACAGATGAAAGTTGTGGTTATTTTCACTGGTTTGCTGCTTTGTAAGGTGCAAAACTGCCATACAAAGTTTGGCGCATAACACTCTGTGCCAAGTGTTATGCGCCAAAAATGTTTGGAGCATAGCGCTTTCATTCATACTGTCATATTATACTCTCCTCCATATCTATTTAGAACTGGTGTGTAGGCACCAAATTACAAAAATAGCGCATGCGATGTTGCTCCTAGTGTCCAGAAACACAATTCTAAAGATTGTTTCTACCAGTGCTCAGGAACACTCTTTACCACACTTGTCTGTGCATGTGATTAGTGGGGATCCAATCCTCATGCTTACATGTTTAAACTATTTATTAAAAGTTGATGTATACTTAAATGGCTTTTATTTCAATAGGAAATGCTATGCATTAAGCTAGTGTAATTAGAAGTGCTTGTTTGGCCTGAACTGAAGCCTGTCAAGATACCACAAACGGGGTGAGGAACTAATCGGGATACTGTGAAAGTTATCAAAAGGCATACCACAATAAGGCTGTGATGGGGTCATAGAGATCTATAGCAAACCTAGTCTGAATCGCACTCCATTTGCTCTTTATATTGTAGGATATAGTTTGTGCATTGGACACAAAAGTGTGATCTACCACGCTTGTGTTCAATGCACAAACGGATACCATAAACGGGGTAAGAAACATGACATAAATGAACCCTTAGCACTTGTCCATTTCTAATTTTCAGTTGTCTCCACCAAGTATCTCCGGAACTAACTGCTGTGATGTCTTCAGCCATAAGGTTATTCAACTTCCCTATAGCTCTGTAGCAAAATCTTTGAAGCGGGAGCATGGAGAACATTCTAGAGCAGTACTGAGCAGTGGAGCTGTAAATCTAATTTGGTGAGATACACTTTCTAGAGTGTCTTTGTCTCTCTTCAGCCACATACGTTTTAATGGGAGAGCAGAATAGGAAATTAGCCTCAAATGGGGAACAAAACAAATTTTATCTATTACAAAGTTTTTTTTTCAAATTCAAAAACGATTTTATTGAGAGAATACACTGGGTAAACAATCCATAGCATAGTATCAATAACACTGTGAGTCTGATACAATTAAATCGTTGGATGGTGATACATCAAGGTAGCGGATTATCTTACTAAAGTCTGACCTAAACAATCGAGGGAAAGATAAAGCGGCCGGTTGGAAACCATTCATTTTACTTGGTGCAGACAAACGAGAATCTCCGCGCAGGGCAATAGGATTGTCCCTTATTCCGGGAGTAACAAGACAAAAGTGCATCCTAATAAGTCTGGTGCCCTTGCGAGAGCGACAATCAAACGAAACATACACTTCCACAGTATGTAGGCAGGAATCCACTCGTAGATAGATTAACTCTATATAGTTTTCAGATCAAGGGGGAGAGTGGTGAAACAGACATCCCACCATGATCCTCAGAACCACAGTGCAGAAGAACCAACATCAACCGTGGTAATAGCGGTTGGGAAAGAAAAAAAAAAAAACTCAGGAGGAATAGAACCTGAATAATGGGGGTAGGGTAGAGAGGGCAGTCGGAGCTGGGAAGTCCCGGGCCGAGAAAGGCATACACCGCAGAGGACAGATAGATCCGCAGAAGTAATAGGTCCAACCAGTTCTCCATTAAAGAGTAAGGTAATGTGGTGAGTTGACGAGATGGAACGGTTTTTCCATGTCTGGAAAGATTGGCTCGACTTCTGCAAGAGACTCACTGCGCAGTTCCTCCATCCTGCACACTGTGTGAACCTCTTTATACCATACCGTGATGGAGGGGCACTCAGTTGAACGCCACAATCTGGGGATGATCGCTTTAGCCGCGTTTAATAAGGCGGAGATCAGGTGGGATTTCAGGGCACGGGTCTGGCAGTCTGAATTGGCAAAGAGTAAGCAAGGACAGCTGTCATATGCCGACGTCCATTGCAAATCAATGAATGTCCTGGTTGACTTGATACCAGAAAGGTTGGAGTGATCGGAGCATCCCCTCCACACATGGACCATGGTCCCGGTTTTCTTTTGACAACCCGACAGCTTATGTCCATACAGCAGGTATAATGGAAATGCAATAGGGAGGGAACCCTATACCAGCGAGAGAGAATTTTGTAGTTCATTTCTTGGATCCTGACAGAGATAGAGGTCTTGTGTACCAAAAAGAATATCCTACTCCAGTCCTCCTCCGAAAAGACTCTGTCCAAGTCCCTCTCCCACGCCTCCTGAAATGAGAGTTTAGAAGGGCCGGAGGGGGTTGTTAAAAGACCATAAATCTTTGAGAGGCGATGCTCAGAGTGGACCCTCTGCACGCACCATGTTTCAAAGGGTTTCAACGATCTCTCTAGAGATAGAGATGCTTTATATGTTGTTGTTGAAGAAAGCTGCGTAGCTGGTAAAAGTTCAGTCTGGAGAACCGCCCCAAAGCAGATCCTGAAGTTAGACTAGAGTAAGATCGAAACTCGCCACCCTCCAAGAGATCTCCCACTGTCAGAAAGCCCCTGGCCCCCCTAAGAAGGGAGGTAGCTACTCTCAACTCACATGATATAGCAGGATTCCCTGTAAGTGGAGTCAGGGGGCCTCCCGGGGCCAGGATATGCATGGAGGTCGGGGAAGCCCTCTGCGTCAGAATGGTGTTTTGGGTTATCAGGGGTAGAGTATGTAGGGTTTTTTTTGGCAGCATGGAGCAAGGCAGCCACGGCAGGGGCGCTACCGGATAGCCATAGAGGGCGGATTCAATCTGTACCCAGCATTTGTCTCGCATCCCATGGAAGCAATCCAGAACCCGAACAGCCACCGCAGATAAGTAATACGCCTGGAAATTAGGCATGGAGAGACCACCTTCCAAGCGCGGTTGCGTCAGTGTGGCTCTAGATATTCTAGGGTGTCCCCCGGACCAAACAAACTGAGTAGTAGCCTTCCTGAGAGAGTGAAAGAATAATTTGGGGATTTTGAAGCGGAACTCGCCAGAAGATGAATAGCAGACGGGTAACACATATTCCATTTTTAATATATTAAATGCGGCCAACCAGGAGAAGTCCTTTGCGTCCCTCCTGCTTAGATCACCCTGGAAGGAATGATTAGGGGACAAAATTAAGATCAAATAATTTGTTTTGGGTCTGAGGGAGGACTTGAACCCCCCAGGTAATTTGAAGCGACACTGACGCCCCAGAGAAGGAGTAGTTGTCTCTGATCAGGGGCCAGAAAGAATCGGGAGCCGGGAGGTTTAGTTAAGGGCTACGCTTTTGGACATATTGACTTTATGTTACCAGGGAACAAAGTCTCTCCGCGTGCCCTGAGTATGGAGGGAGTGAGATGAGGGTTCCTTTATATACAACAAGAATAAAGTCAACCCGCGAAAGCGGAGCATTTGAACTTTCGTTGATTCCGACCGGAGATCCCATGTACTGCAGTAACCGAGCGAATGTCCTCAAAAGATGACTCAACCACCAGGGCAAAAAGAAGTGGGGATAAGGGGGCATCCTGCCTGTACCATTGGCCGATAACGAAGGAGCCGAGAGTGGATCCATTGAGACTTGTACTGATCCTGGGGGAGCGGTACAATCATGATTTGTGGAAAGAAAAGGCTCGTCCTATCCCGTAGGAAATGAGGGCTTCCTACCATGAAAGTCCAAGCAAACAACGAACAAAAGGCTTTCTCAGCATCTATGAAAGCAAAACATACAGGGAATCTTGGAAGACTGGCATGGTGAATGGATATAGAAGTCATCAATGAGTTATCCCTAGCCCTCGACAGGAAACACGAAGAAAGGCCTACTTAGTGGTCCCAGTGGATCACCTTCACTCAGCAAATGGTTCAATCTGAGTGCTTATCAATTTGCGAACAGTTTAGCGTCAGTATTTATCAGAGAGATAGTGGCGGAATCTCTGACAGACACTGGATCCTTACCCCTTTTCGGATCACAGTGCATGTTAGCCCTAAGAAAACGCAGATCAAAGGGTTGAGAGACAGAGCCGATTGCATGCGCTCAAATCGCCCCGCAGATTCCTCTCTGCAAATTCTTATAGAACCTTAGCTGTATAGTCCGTCAGGACCAGGGCTCCTCCCCCTGAGTAAGGGTGGATATTGATTTCACGATTCCTCTGAGTGAAGGACCACTCAAAGAGAGGAAAAGAAACATGTTTAGGCAGACGTACGGGGATGAGTTTTCTTGAGGTAGTCCTGAAGAGAGGGAGGGCAGGGGTGGGTACGGAGACCATGTTCGTCAGGGGAAAGGTTGTAAAGGCTTGAGTAGTAGCCGTGGAAGGCCTCAAGAATATACCCCACTGCAGCTGATGTAGGCAAAGTCCACACGCCCCTGAACCTTAAATCTGGGTATAAAATAAGAGCTCTCTTTCTCTCTAGGGCACGAGCCAGATATCTACTGGTTTGTTGCTCCAGGAATAGGGCGACACCCGCACGAAATCTGTCGTACTTCCTGTGCTTATACTTCGTTTCCAACAGCAGGAGAATGTTTCATGGCGCAGCGATAGTCATTCCCTTCAAGGTCAGACTCCGCCTCCAATGGCCTGTGTGTTCGCCTCCATCACATTGAGTTTTTGGAAAAAGGATTGGAGTTTATATAGATACGCTGATTCCCTTTTGAGTCTCGCACCGTGCTTGATAAGGATCCCGCGGAGGGTACACTTTAGCGCTTCCCATTGGACCTGAGGGGATGTGGAGTCTCCCTGATGTGCTGAGATAAAGTCTCTGGCCGTAGATTTAAGGTCTGCAAGGCAAAGAGCATCTCGCATAAGAGACTCATTCAGTCTCCAGGCAAAAGGGGAGCGCCGAAGGTCAGGGAGCGAGATCTCACAGAACACCGGGGCGTGGTCAGCCAGTGCAAATATAGCCAAACTTTGGCTAATCAACCACCCGAAGAGAGTGAGTGTTGCAAGAGGAATGTAATTCAATTCTAACTGTAGGACAGATGTGGGGACGGAAAAAAGGGTGAAGTCCCTTTGTCGTGGGATGCATCAATCTTCCAGACAAAGGATACTGCATACAGTGAAGGAGGCTTCTTAATCTACCAAGGGCGCCAAGGTAGGGATCGAGAGTGCCCACATGAAGGTGTCGATAGAGTGTGAATTGGCTATAATTGATGTCCTCCGCAGAGTATGGTTTTGGCCCTGTGCGAAGAACCGATAGGAATCGTCCAGGGTCTTGAGCGAAAAGGTTGTCCTATTCGCGTTCGGGACAAATATATTGCAATAGTGTAGGTGGTGTCCCTGTAAGGTTGCAATTCACCAAAAACCGCCCACGCCTCGTCATCCGTAAAAACAACCATACCTGTACCTGCAGAGACTTGGTGAAGAATATAGCGACTCATTCCTTCCGTCTTTGCGGTCGGGATTGCTGCTATGGTACCAGCAGGGAAATAGTCGTATGATGATACGACGCAGGTGGGACAGGAAGAGGTGTGTCTCCTGAAGGCCGGATAATATGAGAATTTGCTTAAGTAAAAAGTACAGAATCTGTGGGAAGCTCTTTTCTGCTATTCAGTCCCCCTAAAACATTAAGTGACGCAAATTTTGATATTAAAGCTATATCAGTGGTTAAAGGGCAGGAAACCTCTCGTGGCCTTGCCTGAAGTAGCGGCCGCGTTAGGAGGACAAGCTCGTACTGCAGGACTGGAAGGATAGGTTGAAAGGAAGAGTGAACAAAAACCAAAAAAGACTACAAACCAGAAGGCCAAAACCACACAGAAGCAGCTAACAGCTGCGGTAGCCCCAAGAAAGTCTTGTGGCCAAGAAACAGTGGGGACAAAGTTGACTAAACCACACGACACTAGCATCAGAATAATAGTGCTTGAATTGCCAAGACCCACAACAGTGAAATGAAAGATTCATTAACAGTTCGATAGCAGTCTTCCTCCCGAGCCGAGAGGGAGGACGGAAGGAAAAGGAGAGAAAGGGGAAAAAGAAAAAGAAAAAAAAGGGGAATAAAATATAAAGGAGGGGGGGAGGGGGGGGGGTTAGAGAAAGGAGAGAAGGGGGGGGACCCTTACAGGCATCCCCCTCCTGAACACGGGAGAGCACCTATGGGTTTAAACAACAAAGCCTATGTAAAAGCTATAGATAACCATTTGTCAGGATAGCACTAAGAAATCACCGGGAACAGTAAGATGCAAAGTCCGTGAGAGAGCCTATTGGGTAGGAAGATGCTATCCTTGGAACACAGATACAAGTGAGTCTCTGTATTATCGCACACTCAAGTGTGTATAAACCTCAATTGGAAACTCCGAGCTTCAGGCGTGCGGACGACAGATGGTAGCAGGAGACCCTGGCCCCCTCTGCGCCGGCGGGAGCGTCGATCCTTCGGGCAGAGTCTCTCTTCTGTTAGCAGTCGTGGATTTAAGGATGGAAGAGGCAATGTGGGATGGTTGGGCAAGGGAGCGCCACCGCAGCAACCCATTGAGGGAATATGAATTTCAGGAAGTCCCAGAGCAGTAAAGAAAATCTGGCAGGTCCTTGGGGGATTTAATTGTAAGGAGGGAATCCTTAAGCAAGACCTTATCATAGAATGGAAGCCCCACCGGTACACGAAGCCACACTTTGTAGGGACGGCAATAAGGTGCTTAAAGGCTGCTCGCATGCGCAGGTGTACGTCGGGACAGATCCGGAAAGGAGAACCGAGGCGAACACCCTCGTGTACCATGGTTTTTTCCATGAGGCGCCTCATTCCGTAAATATCTTCCTTGGCCGAGTAATGGTGGACCCTGCAAAATACATCTCTAGGTGAGTCAGGATCTCTACTCTTGTGGTCGAAGGGCCCTATGGGCAACGGTCCAAATTCAATAAAGGTGTTCGAGTTGGCGACCTAGTAACATTGAATATGGTGGTCGATGTGGTGATCAGCTCCGACGTGCGCACCGTTTCAGGTAGACCCCGGACCCGGATATTATTACGCCGGCTACGATTTTCGAGGTCGTCTAATTGCATTTCCAGATGATTCTGCCGTTCAGTTTGCTCATCGATTGACGCCTTCAGAGCGGTGATTGTGAGATGTGCAGAGTCTCGATCCATTTCGAGCTGCTGAACTCGCTCCTGTAGAGATGTTACAGCTGCCTCCACAGGGCGAAGTTCTTGTCGCCATGCCTGCCGCAGCTCATGACCTAGTTGTCGCATATCTTCTTTGGAAAATGGTGAGCAGGTATAAGAGATACTTGCAGTTCTGGGTGAGAATCAAGGCGTGTAGAGCCTGCGTCTGGGAAGTGAGGGCCAGACCCAAGGCAAGGGGGGCCAACCGATCCCGTTGTAGGTGTATGTAGACTGGAGTAGTTGGGAGGCGCAGGCATATCGGTTGCGCTGGGTTTCCAGGTTGGAGACGCCGGGTTAGAGACCCAAGCAGGACTGCTTTCAGATGTGGAGGGCCGAGAGGACTTGCGGACTGATAACTCAAGGCAAGTTAGGGCGAGAGGCAGCAATCCTAGCGGGGCGACCAGATCTTGGTCTCCATGACTACTTGAGGTGGATAAGCCATAGATGGTGACACTCTGAGTCGGCCGTGTCTCCTCACAGAAATCAGCATGGGCGTTAATAGCTGGTGACCCCGGAATCAGGACCTTCCCATGTATAGGCAGGGGACCATGACGGGGCGAAGCAGGGGCCGACGCTGGTACCTGGGACCGGCGTGATCGCACGGTCCAAAGATCCTCTTCACCACAGCAGGGATGGAACGAGTCTGGACCGGAGATGGCAGGATGGTCGTTGGGTGCGTAGGGCTCGGCGCAGCTATCCTCCTGATAGGCATCACGCAGGGCTGGCGACCTGGTGGGACTGTCTCCAACATTCCCCGCCTGCTAGATGCGGGAGGAGATGGTGCTTGAGCGACTACGAGGCCCGCGGTCACCTCCGAATCTCCCCCCCCCCGCGGGAAGCATGCTGTGAACTGCTGCGGCGTCTCGGGGTGAGTCACCGCTTCACTCGAAGTCCTGCATCCGGATCGCATAGACTCCGCCGTTTCGCTAGAATGTCAATGAGGTCGGGTAGGAGAGTCGTCACTATCCTCTGGAAGCCTTCCTTGTTCGCGGCGCGCTTCCTTCCCAGCCGTCAAGATCGGCGTGGGGGAAGATGGCACCGAGGCGCAAGATGCCGGGCCCGGTATTTCAGGGTCCTGGAGCGGTGAGAAGTAGCTGGGAGTTGAGATGTCACCCATCGAGGGAGACCTGGGTAACTTAGGCGCCCTTTTCCCTCTTCTGGTTTCCATGTTAAGGCCAATCTTCGATGTTTTTGATGTTGAACCTGTGCTGAGCTTCAATAAGCTGTCGCCTTCACTTCACATGGCTAGTCACGCCCCCCCCTATTACAAAGTTTTTATTATATGTTATTGCATTGGGTATATGCAGAGTTTTTGTTAAAAATTAAGTGGAGTCAACTTAAAGGCCCATTACAACTGGTCCTTATAAAACAATTCACCCCCAGTATATAATTTTGTCATCCCACTTGCTAGTTGCTTTATATAACTCCAGTATAATATGTATGGAATGGTATCTGGATTTTCTGTTATCGGCAACAATTTGTAACAATACTAATAAGAAATAAAGTTAGGTAAACCTAGAAATGGGTTAAATTTTTTGTAATATCATTAAAAACGCATACATGTAGCAAGCATAGTAAGGTCAGACACCTTTCCATTTCGAGTGCTGTATGGACTCTAGTCATGGTCATTCCCAGCATCTACATAATTATTCCATAAAATCCCACCAATACCAACAATGTTTAAGTGTTCTGTATTTATACATTCTTATATTCTTTGTAGACTTTGTATATGAAAACTTTAACTTCTTAATTACAACATACTTCCTGGTAATGATGTTCTACTGATGCCTATTTAATAAAAACACAATAGGTCATTACAGTAACTCAGACCTTGGGGTATACACTGATCTACTTAAAGAATCCAGTAAACTACTCTGTGCCGCACCACATATTTCCAGTCTCCAACCTTTTCTAGGCCGAAAACTGGAATATGCGGAAATCACCATTATGCTCCTCAATAAAATGTCTTGCGGCACCTGAGGTCAGAGTATGGTTTCTTTTTTTTTGTTGTTTATGCCATTCAGATGTTCTGTGATTTGACTTTTTAATTTCCTTATAGTGCATACTATGTAATTATTATTTTGGGTGTTAAAATGGTGTATATAACATGATTGGTATGGCAGGTTCTGAAATCCCTAATCATATAGGTTTTATTGGTGCTAATATTTTGGAACTTGGAGGGGTTTTTTTTCTGCAAAAGTGCATACATTATAGTTAGCTTCTCCACCCTTAAATAATCCCTTTTGGGATAACCATGGGCAAAGGTTGTTTTTTTTGTTGTGTGTGGTGTGTGTTTTTGTTTTTTTTTTCTTGCTACACATCTCACCTCTCGGGTTACTTTCATTAAAGCTTCATCGGGTGTAGAAAAAAGACTTAATTGCCTTTTTTCAGTAGGATTATTTTTATTTTTTGTAAGGCAAGAACTTTGGGTTCTACTGTTCTTTTTTTGTTTTTTGGCTTTTTGTAGTGTCCATTTAGGGTATACACTCTCTTTAAGCCTTTTATTAATATCTAGTTCCATTTTATTTTTTAACTTATCAGAAACAGTTTGTCTTTTGCGTCTATATCTTCTCCATTGGATCCGGCTGAAATAGTATGCCAGGAATGGTAACTAATAGCACGAAGTGTTGTATTGTATGAATTGGCTTTTGTATATAAGGACGTGTGTACATTTTCTCCTTCTTTGTACAAAACCTATTTCAAACATTTGTCGATGTAAATAGATTTGCAAAATCTTAAACTGTAAGGCAATGTTCACACGGCTTATTTTGGGACGGATTTCAGCCCGTAATTCGCGCCATACTGCGTATTTGCGGGCGAAATCCGTCCTGCAATTACGCCTTGAATAAGCCGTGTGAACATAGCCTAAGACAGGCATCCTCAAACTGGGCCCCTCCTGCTGTTGGGAAACTACAACCCCATCAAGCAGTTTAATAGCTATAACAGTGGGCATGATGGGAGTTGTAGTTTCCCAACAGCTGGAGGGCTGCAGTTTGAGGATGCCTGGCTTAAGATGTGTTTTTTTGATCTAGACAAAGATGCAATCAAGGATAAATTTACTATTTATTGGAATGAATTTCAGGCTTTACCATTTAAAGAACAGCTAACCCCTATCATATCTAAGATCTACAAATGGATCATCTGAATCTAATGTGGTATTAGATTGCTGTAAGTCGTTCTATAACTTATCCCCTGTATTGTCCTATAAAATTGAACCTCTGCATTAGATGAGTTCTAATATAAGCTGGAAGATTTAGCAGCCTTTAAAAGGAGTAACAACATGGTCAAAATATATATATAATTAGCCAAACATGAAGCTATCTTAGAATAAAAAAAAAAAGCAGAGGAAGGGTAGCATAACATGGGGCGATATAAGTTGATTCATTGTTCAATTTTTCCATGGCTTGTTTTTTATGACAAAAATACCAAAAGATCCAACAGACATGTTAAATTTGAAATTAAAAACTGTTACAAGATGGCATTGCTTTAGGTGTTTCAGAAAAACAAAGTACCTGTGCCCAGAGAACCCACAAGTGCCAATATTTTACCTTGCTACAAAATGCACAAAGATTCCCTCAAAAACCAATTTCCAACATAGGTTCACTTAATGGGAACCTTCGTGCCTGGGTAGACAAGCACCTTCAACCTATTTTCTTTCTCCCAGTGAATTTGTGTCAACTTCTGAGGAACCTAGAACATTTTATCCCAAAAGGGATTCTTTGGCCTCGTTCACACGGCTTATTTCGCCGCGTATTTGCCGACGGATTGACGATCGCACAATCCGTCGGCAAATCCGTCCGAAATAAGTCACAGCCTATTTTCTATTGAAATCAATAGAAAATAACGGCTCGTTCGTTCAACGCCACTTACCGTAATTTCCGTGCCCGGATTGCCGCCTGCGGATTGACGGACGCAATACGGACGGAAAAACCAATTCACATGTCAATTATTTCGGACGGATTCCCACCTACAATGATTGTAATGGTGAATACCTCGGAAATCAGTTACAAATACGTGCCACACTTAGTGGCACTTATTTGCAACTGATTTTCAACTGATTTCAGAACTTATTTACATCGGAAATCCGTTGTAAATACGTTCTGAAATAAACCGTGTGAACGAGGCCTTTAAGGGTGGAGGAGGTAGATGTTACGTGTACACGTTTTCAGAAAAAAACTTCCAAGTTCCAAAAGATCAGCACCAATAAAACCTAGATGATTAGGGATGTCATAAACTGAGATCAATCATGTTATATACACCATTTTTTTTTTTGCACCGAATGTAATAGTTATTACATAGGGTGCACTATAAGGAAATTAAAATGTTGGATTGCAGAACATCTGCATGGCATAAACAAAAAACATCAGGTGCCACAAGACATTTTATTGATGAGCATAATGCCGATATCCACACACTCAGGTTTTTCAGCCTAGATAGGGTTAATCAACCCAGGAGAGGTGGAGACTGGAAGTATGTGTTGCACTATAGAGAAGCTCACAGGATTCTTGAATAAGATACACGTAATACCTTGAGGTCTGAATTACTGCAATGACCTGTTGTATTTTTATTAAATAGGCATTAGTAGAACATCATTACCAGAAAGTCTGTTGTTTAGAAATTGTTTCTCTATTGATACATTATTATATTCTTTGTGGATTTTGTATATGAAAACTTTTTTAGCGTAACACTGTTGTGATTGGTGGGATTTTGATTTTAATGGAACACCCTGCAGGTGGGGCATACCGTGACTAAGCGTCAATACAGTATATGAAACTCGTAGGAGTCTGACCTATCTCACTATGCTTGCCATATGTATGCATTTTTAATGGTGTTATGCTAAAGAAAAAAATATTAATCCATTTCTGGATTTACCTAACCTTATGTCTTATTAGTTATTCATGCCAAGTCATTGAGCGACTTATAAACAAGTTAGTGCTGCTCCTCATGAACATATTGATTATATTTCTGGCCATTATTTAACTTGTACTTGGTATTTTTCACCAGTTTTCTACTCTGGATGCTTTCTAATAATCTGTTTTCCCTGAGCTCCTCTCACTGCACCCCTCTCCATTGACTTCTATGAGCAGCATCTACATATCAAAGGGGTTGTCTCGCTACAAAGATTAGCTTTCAACATGTAGGGAACAGAAAATGAAGAAGTTTTCTAAATATATTTGGGTGTTTTTCGTTGATGAGATAAGTGATTTTATCAACTCTGAGTGCACTCCGGTTTCTCTAGGTTACTGATCTGCTATGCCCTGCTCTCCCCTGCTGTTCATCCTATCTGAGAGCAGGGATGATGTCTTCACACAGGTCAGCACACAGAACTGCCAGCATCTTAAGAGCTTGAGTGTTATCTAATCCAACAAACAAATGAGACTAATTACTTTTGTTTGCTTTAGCTCTGACGCATAGCTGGACTTTAGGTAAACATCTCCTGCTCTCATTGCAGTGATTACCAGATCAGCTCCATATTCATAGGTTTGCTAATTACTCTGACATAAAACCACCCACAGCCTCAAAAGGAAGAGACCGGATGAATGAAAGCGGCCTTAGTCTCTGTGAAATAACGTGGTGAGACAGCCCCTTTTAATTTTTTTTTTTCCAAGATGGGTTAGACAGTAAATTGAGTAACTAGTAAGTGGAACAAGGCATTTTTCCCTTAAGACTTTTATAACAAGGGGTTTTTTTTTTCAGTCACTTGATTTTCCTGCTTTTAACCTTTGTTTAAAGGCAATATACAACTTTGTGGAATAGGCCCTCACAAAACAAAGATTTGTTGGGAAAATGCAATGTTCCTTAACATTCTACTTTCACATTTGTCTTTATATCACTTATACTAATCATACATACTTTTTTCAATTTGTCTTCTACTTTGGGCTAACTTGCCAAATGTGCATTTACAAAAAATAGGGGACCAATAGAAAGAACTCTAACTGCAGGATCATGCTACAACTTTGTTACCATGCAGACATGTAGGAGGTATAAAAAGAAAACTGCAGTAAGTCTCAAAGATTTCCTACAAAACTTATTAACGTATATGAAAAGTTTTGCATTCATGGTTGCTTTCACACGGAACATTTTTGGTGCTTTTTTATGCATTTTTGGATGCGTTTTTGTGCAGAAATGTACAGCATTAAATTCTGGAAAAAAAAATGCACCTAAAAATGCAACTGCATTATTGATTGTGTTTTTAGAACCAACAAATGTACCAAAAAATGCTCTGTGTGAAAGCACCCTTACAAAGCCAATAAATTGATGCACATTTAGCGCTACATGCATGAAAACTGTCTAGGTCTAAAACTCACTTTGTTGCCCATAACAACCAATCAGAGCGCCCCTTTCTTTTCATATAGTGCTCTGGAAAAATGAGGGGTGCTCTGATTGATTGCTATGGGCAATAGAGTGAGTTTTAGACCTAGACAGTTTTCATACATGTGGCCCTTAGTCCTGTTTTCAGTTCAGTACATTGCTAGATTACATGCACCTTCTAAAGGACAAAACTTCTGATCTTCCAGGGATGGTTTACAACCTATGTATACCCGCATACAAAATACTGCATAACATATTATACTTTTAAATGTATAAAATGATTTTTATTGAAAACTTCTTTCCACAGCGACCAACACATAAACGTTTTCGGCCCTTAAGCCCTTTCTTCAGATGGGGGCCAAAAAAGTATAAAAAAACATAAATTTAAAAACAATTATAAACAGTCACAAGATACAATATATCAATGTTCATACAACGTCAATGTGAATAAATACTTTATTATATATATATATTAAAAATTTATTATATATAATATATATATATTATACATACATTTTACCAGGAAATGAAAAAATAATTAACTAGTTTCAATATTCGGAGCTTCCAAAAACCCCACCAGCCCCCTTTGGGAAAACATACCTTTTAAAAAAAAAACTCCAAATAAATCAAATTTTCCCTATTTGGGGTTTAAAATTTGTGCATACAAATACAAATCCCTTTTGTAGTGTTATTAGTAAGAATAAGACCTAGATCTTCAAAACAGGAAAAATTTATATGGTCGTATAAAACAATTACAATTTTCCTATAATAGAAAAAGGAATATCTATCCGTCCATAGGCCATAAAAGAAAAAAATCCCCTTATTTGGGCGGTCCCCAAACTCAGAAAAGGGATGAAGCTGGAAAACGGCGTTTCAGGTACAATGGTATGGCCGCAGAAGATGTGAAAGGAAAGGGGCCCCTGCTCCAAGGGGTGGGGTCTTAAATGTTACGGGGGCCCTGCGCCGGTGCGCGTCATGTCAGGGGTACCTGTTCTACTTCCGCCCCTTTTTGAGCTATTGGGCATGCGCAAAGCGCCAATCTTAGTAAGATTACATATATCAGCCCAAAAATGATAATCTTATGGGAAAGTTACAATGCCAGCTAGATATAAACAGGTAAATACTTATAATGTCATATTGAGTGATTGATGTATAATGGACAGAATTGGACATGCAACCCACTAAAGATAAATATCTCCTTGATCTATTGACATACATTAGAATATGTATGTCAAGAAGAACAAACCTAATATATTGTGCATTCCTTACAAAAAACAAAAACCCAAATCCAATTTTAACAGTATCCATCATATACACATATGAATACGCAAAAAAAGATATACAAAACTACAGAAAAAAAAAAAAATACATAAAGAAAATATAATGGGAAAAATTGTCACAAAAGAAGAAAGTATATACAAAAAAGAAAAAAAATTTTTTATTACATCAATAACAAAAGCCGAAAAAAAGTTCATAAACAAATTTTCCCCTGAAATCGATTCTAGTTGGTAATATATCCAAAGAAAACAAGGAAAGAAAAGCATCTAAATGTAAAGTCACACTCTCGATTAAGACTACGAGGTGCTAAGATGTCTAACCGATGGATCCACCATGACTCTCTTTCCCTTAATAATTTGACATGATCACCACCTCTGCGAGGGCGTCTGACCTGCTCCAAAATTTAAAACTCAATTTTTGCCACTGAATTTTAGCATGTTAAAAATGCGCTGGAACTGGCAACCAATCCTTCTGACATCAAATTTGTAGACTTGTGACAAGCAATTCTGTCTTTAGCTCTCTGCATAGTCTCCCCTACATATATAAGGCCACATGGGCACTTCAACAAGTAGACTACAGCAGATGAATCACAAGTAAAAAAACCTTTCACCGGAATTTTTTGACCTGTTGTGGATGTTGTACAAACTCCCCTTTAAAAACATTAGCAAAATTTGTGCATAATGCAAACAAGCATAAGTTCCTCTTTTTGGATACTAAACCCATGCTCTGTCTCGATGAAGTTCGAGAAGACCCAAAAATCCGCTTTCACCAAAAGTCTCGAATATTTTTAGGACGTCTAGAACTGATCATTACTGGATTGGAAAACTCTTCTATAGATGGATAATGTTCACTTAATAATGGCATCTTTTTCTAATGCATTCATATATCCAATTCATTAGTGGATGGTATGTGCTGATGTATGAAATGCTTTTTAGCTGATCTCCCTTGACTCCTAGTTTGACTCTGTTCGGGTAGAGTTAAAGTATGTTTGGTAGTCCCTCCTCCTAAATTTATCGGGCATCTCTTCTAATTGACGTTTCTGTAATGTCGGTTCAGAAACGATCCGACGAACTCGTTCAAATTGCGATTTAGGTAAAGAGCGCTTAGTATTTCTTGGATGACAACTCCCAAAATCCAGCAGACTGTTCTTATCAGTTGGTTTAGAATAATATCGGTAAATGAATTACCTTGTTTATCTTTTTTTATTAAAGTGTCCAAAAAATGAAGTTGATAAAAATCAACTCATAGTAAATTGTAGTCCTGTACAAAATGAATTCAAAAGATCTAGAAATGTCTGAAGGCTCTGAACGTCGCCACACCACACGCAAAAGACATCATCAATATAACGTCTCCATAGTAAAACCTTATCCTGAAATTGTTTTGTGGTATATATATAAGATTCTTCAAAATCAATCATGTATGCATTCGCATATGGGGGGGCAGCGTTCGAGCCCATGGCTGTGCCCTTCTTTTGATTATAATAATCATTGCCCCACAAAAAATTATTTTCAGTTAATACAATGGTCAATAATTCCAAACAAAATGTTTGTTCTTCCATGTTTAGATTGGAATTTCTCAGTAACTTAGAGACTGCCTGTAGTCCTCCCTGATGCTCAATCGATGTATACAAGCTCACTATGTCAAAAGAGACTAGTAGCGCTTCTTTAGGTATCCTCCCTATTTCTCTTATCATTGGTAAAAAATGAGAAGTATCCAGAATGAATGATGTAGATACCTTAATTAAAGGTGTAAGTATCTTTTCTAAAAATTTGGCAATGGGACTGAATATTGAATCAGTGGAGGCCACAATTGGACGACCAGGTGGTCTATCTAAGTTTTTGTGGACTTTTGGAAGTATATAGAATACAGGGCATATTGGATGCTGCATCTGCAAAAACTTGTATGTTGGTTGATCAATAATATTCCTGCCTAGATAATTATCCAATATACCCTGTATTCTACTCTTAATCCGAGGCAAAGGATCCCTGTCCAATTTCTGGTATGTCGACATATCGGAAAGTTGTCGACAAACCTCCTCCATATACATACTCCTATCCATCACTACCAATGCTCCCCCTTTGTCTGCTGGTTTGCAGATAATCTCTTTATTATTTTGAAGAGCATTTAAAGCCTGTCTTTCTTCTTTGCTTAAATTGTGATGGAAATGCATGTACCTGCATTCTGACAAAACACTGCGTATGTCTTTATCAATTAATGAAATAACAGATTCAACGCCATGGGAGGTACGTGGAGGATTAAAAGTACTGTTATTTCTTAATCCCAAAGTTTTAACTGAGATTCCACTAGATGACAGATTTTCCACACATGTACTACTCTGTTGAGAGCCAAAATGTACCTTCAAACGTAATGTACGATAGAAGTATCTCAGCTCCTGTTCAAATCTGAAAGAATCAAAAAGAGGAGTAGGACAAAAAGACAAACCCCGTTGTAGAAGGTTAAGTTATAAAGGAGATAGACAAATGGACAAAATAAAAAAAAAACCAAAGTTATTTTCCCAAAACCTTACCTGTGATCGTGCCCGGCCCTTGTTAAATTTTTTTTTGGAGATGAAAACCCCCAGACCCCTGCTTTTTTGTGTATGTTTTCCGCCCTTTTTCCCTTTTTAAAAAAGGCGGAAAAGGGTAAATTTTTTGGGTTTTACTCACCCCCTAAACGGGGAATTGCCCTGTTCTTTAAGATGGACGTCGGTCTTTTCCAACCGCATAAGGGAACCCGGGCCTTATTTATTTTGGTTTGTAAAATCCTCTGTATCACTTTAAAAATTTTTCTTTTTTTTTTTTTCTAAAAATTGTCGTTAATCTTTGGGGGGTTTTCTGTTTTTCCCCCTTTAAACCAAACCCCAAATCTTTTTAGTTGGAAATATGGTCGAAATTGTGTTTCAAAAACTGAATAGGGGTTTTTAAAAGATCTTGCAAGATTTTTGAAAGATACTAAATTGTCAAATACCTTTAATAAAAGGGAAAAATTTTGTTTAAATTTTTTCCAAAATTTTTTTCGTATTTTTTAATCTTCCTAAAAATAAATTTGGGGTAAGTTACACCTCGGCCCCTGGGGAACCCGATTAAAAACTTTACAATTTTGGGCCCCCCAAATTTCCCCAATGCAATTCATAGGAAAACCCGTTTTTTTTGAGTCCGTTCAAATCTTTCTGCGTTTCCCCCTAAAGGGGACAGGGAAAAAAATCTTTGGGAATTTTGTTACTTGTGAAAAGATTAAAGGCATTTTGTTCACATTTGAAATATATTGGAATTTCTTTTAACAAAATGTGCTCAGAGAAAAAAATTAATCCAATTTAAAATCAGTTGCCCCGAACTTTATATTTTTCCTTTTCTTAAATTTGCGGGAAAAAAAAACCCAAATTTTAAACAACTTGTAAAACCCCCCATAAAAAAATTTCACAAAACATATTTTACTTTTAAATGAAATTAAAATGATTTTTTTTGAAAACTTTTTTCCCCAACAGCGACCAACCCCTCAGTTTTCGGCCCTTTAAAAGCTTTTTCAGATGTGTCGCTAAAAGGGAAAAAATAACATAATTAAAAAACCCAATTTTATAAACAGTCCAAGATCCCAATTTTATCAAGGTTCATAAAAAAGGGTAAAATTTTGATGCAAAAATACATTATATATTTTTAAAATATATATTTATATATATTTATATATATTTTAAAATATATATACGGGTTCATATGAAAAAGTTTGGGCCCCCGTTTTAATCTTAATCTTTTTTAGTTCTAAATATTTGGGTTTTTGAAAACACCCATTTCAATTTGATAAATCTAATAATGGGACCCCGTAATTTTCCGGTTTTGAAAATGGGGTTTTTATTTATAACAAAAAATGTGAAAATATGCTTTTAAACCCAAATTTTGATGGTGAAAAAATTTGGATACCCTTTTTCATTTTATTGTTTTGAATACTCCTAACTACTTTTTACTGACTTTCTAAAGCAAACCCATTGGTTTTGTTAACCTCACTGAGCTTTGAACTTCATACCCAGGTGTATCCAATGTGAGAAAAGGTATTTAAGGTGGCCAATTGCAAGTTGGTTCTCCTATTTGAATCTCCTGTGAAGAGTGGCATCATGGGGCTCCTCAAAACAACTTTTCAAATGATCTGAAAACAAAGATTGTTCAAATAGTTGTTAGGGGAAGGATACAAAAAGTTGTTCAGAGATTTAACCTGTCAGTTTCCAAAGTGAGGAACATAGTAAGGAAATGGAAGCCACAGGGACAGTTCTTGTTAAGCCCAGAAGTGGAAAGGGCCAAGAAAAATATCAGAAAGGCAGAGAAGAAGGGTTTGAGAACAGTCAAGGACAACCCACAGACCCCCTCCAAAGAGCTGCAGCATCATCTTGCTGCAGAGGGGTGTCACTGTGCATAGGTAAAACAATACAGCACACTTTGCACAAGGAGAAGTGTATGGGAGAGTGATGCAAAAGGGAAGCCGTTTCTGAAAGCACGCCACAAACAGTCGCCTGAGGTATGCAAAAGCACATTTGGACAAGCCAAGCTCATTTGGAAGAAGGTCCTGTGGACTGATGAAACAAAGATTGAGTTGTTTGGTCATAAAAAAAGGCGTTATGCATGGCGTCCCAAAAACACGGGCTTTCCCCAAGAAAAAACACTTGCTACCCACTGTAAAATTTGGTGGAGGTTCCATCATGCTTTGGGGCTGTGTGGCCAATGCCGGCCCCCGGGAATCTTGTTAAAGTTGAGGGTCGCATGGATTCAAACTCAGTATCAGCAGATTCTTCAGAATAATTTTACAAGAATCAGTGATGAATTTGAAGTTACGCCGGGGATGGATATTTCAGCAAGACAATGACCCCAAAACACAGCTCCAAATCTACTCAGGCATTCATGCAGAGGAACAATTACAATGTTCTGGAAGGCCTTCCCAGTCCCCAGAACCTGAATACCCATTGAACATCTGTGGGATAACTTTAAAAGCGGGCTGTCCATGCTCGGCGACCATCAAACTTAATGAACTTGAATTGTTTTGTAAAGAGGAATGGTCAAAAATACCTTCATCCGGGACCAGGAACTGATTTAAAGCTACAGGAAGCGACTAGGGCTGTTTATTTTTGCAAAAGGAGGATTACTAAATTATTAACCCTTTAACGACCGCGCACCGTCTTTTGACGGTGGCCGGTGCGGGTCGTTCGTCTGCAGCGACGTCTTTTGACCGCGCTGAGACATGGGGGTTTTTGGGGCCCGCCCGGTGCCGCAGCTGCTCTGGGGTCGGGGCTGAATACACAGCCCCCATCCCAGAGCATGTCCTGCAGGCATCGGGGGAGCGGAGGAAACCTCCGCAACCCGTGCTTTAACCCTTTGATTGCGGCGGTGCGTGACCGCAGCGCAATCAAAGGGATTCCCCGGCTCTGTCGGGTGATCGGAACACCCGGTGACCCGACGAGCCCGGGTGGAACGGCCTGCACAGTCAGCTCTGGGGACCTAGCGTGGCCCAGAGTTGTCTGTGTATGAAGCCAGTGATTAGGACGCTTGTGTGCTGTCTAATCATGCCTGTGTCAGGGTGACACAGATTAGCATGTATTAGCATATTGAGATATGCTAATACATTACTAAGTGTAAAAAAAATTTAAAAAAATGTTAAACAGTTCTTTCATGGGAGTCAAAAAAAAGTACAAAAAAACATAAAAAGTGTTTAAAAAAAAGAATAAAAAATAAATAATAAATAAAATAAATTTTAATAAAAATAATTTGTACATTTTTTAAATTACCGCACAAAAAACCTACACTATTTGGGATCCCCACGACCGTAATAACGTAGGATTAATCTAACAAGTTATTAGTGTTTAAATGTTAATGGTGTAAAAAAAAAAATGAAAAAAAACTAAAAAAATTTTTGGAAAAAAATAAAAAAAAATACTGCAATTATTTATAAGTGTACTTAAACTATTCCCTTATAAAGTACAACTTGTCTTTAATAAAACGAGGCCTCATCCAACTGCGTCATTGAAAAAATAAAAAAGTTACAACTGTTTAAATGCAAGGAGGCCAAAACTAAAAAAATGTTCTGGTCATTAACTACTTTTCAGGCGTTCGGCTTAAGGGGTTAATGTCACTTTTCTGTTGGGGTGCCCATACTTTTGCACCGGTCAAATTTTGGTTTAATGCATATTGCACATTTTGTGTTGGTACAATAAACCTCATTTCAATCCGGAAATATTACTGTGTCCATCAGTTATTAGATATATCAAATTGAAATGGCTGTTGCACCCAAATATTTAGAACTAAAAAATGATTAAGATTAATAGGGGTGCCCAAACTTTTTCATAGGACTGTACATACATCTTACCATGGAAATGCACAAAATAATTAACCTAGTGTTCAATATTGCAGGATGCATGCCCAAAACACCACCAGCCACCATGGTGAACATCCCCTTTTTTAGTGTATCTGAGTAAGAATAAGCCTAGAGTCCCTATCAAACAGGAAAAATTATTTGGGGACATATAGAACACAATTCAAATTTTCTATAATAGAAAAAAAGGGGATCCCCCTATAAAAATATATCTATCCGTCCATATGACCATAAAAGAAAAAGAGTCCCACTAATGTGTAAAGGGCTGGTTTGTGAGCAGAATTGTAATCTGTTAGATATTTTTGCTCCAATAATTGACCGATTTTCTGTTACTTGTCATTTGCAAATAAACATAAGCTTGTTGTGTATCATAGCTGCAGCAGTATTTTATTTTCTGTTTTTTAAAGGTTGTCCTGTGGCTGGGTTTACATACGAGTTGTGGGTATTTTTTGTGCTTTAGCTGATAATTACTGATGCAGTTTTGTATTAGTATTGGTTTCAGGCTTTTGCAACATTTTTTGCTGCAAAACATAGATATATATCTGTTAAATGATCCCACAATAAAAGAGAGAGAAATAAGCATGGACACACATCCCAGTGCTATACATTGAGCAAAAAGGATACCGAGAACCTAATGTTAATTTTTGTAACTTTTTCTAGCGAGTAGATCAGTGTTAAGAGAAATTTCTATTTCACAAACTTCTTGCCCCCTTTTTGGCCCATGACATCTTGTATGTATAATTTACCAAGACATACAAGTACATCATGGTGATCATGTGGGCACAAGAGCTGTGCCCACATGATTGCTGCGGAAACCTTGGTGTTTGACATTTGACCCCGATTGGGGGGTTTAAGATCCCTAAAATCCCGCTTTTTACTCCTCAGCTGTTGCAGTCAAAAGCGACCTTGGCAGGTTAGTAGTTTAACAGAGGGAGGGGGCATTCCAAGATCCCTGCATGGCTTCAGGGTGGTCTGTGATGAAGACCTGTCAGGCCCTGCCCAGAGGCGGAGCCTGAAAGGTTGAATGATAGTTGAATACATTACAGTACACTTTGAAAACCACTCTGCCCTCCTAAAAAAATCTGTTTTTTTCCTTTTTGATAAACGCTGTTAAAAAAAATGCCCTATTTGTGTTTTTTGTTCATCCTGCTGCATGTAAAATAGAATAAAAAGCTATCAAAAAGTCATGTGAAAGCCAAAATGGTACTCATTTTAAAGTTTTAAGTTTGTCCTGCAAAAAAAAGCCATCAACCCCGCTTGTCAAAAGATTGTTTTGGCTATAAGAGTATACACTGCTCAAAAAAATAAAAAGAACACTAAAAACCACAGCCTTCATCTCAATAATTTAAAAAATTTTTCCGTTGCAAAAACATTTTAAAATGAAGCACTGAGAACAGTAAAAAAATAAAAAAATTATGAAAAAATTAAACCCCATTTTTTCACTATCCCAGGTATTGGTCAAGATTTATCTGGATGGGATAAAAAGGATTTCTCCTGAATAGGACATATAAATATCCTAAAAATGAACACCCTTCCCCGCTTGCTCTACCTTTTTCAGGTGATTCCAAATTTCCTCCCCAAATCCCCTTTTTAAAGCTTTAACCCCCTTAAAGACCTTTTGGCGTTGCAACGTCAGGTTTTTGGGGGGTTAAAGCATGGGTATGCTTCGTCTTGGGAAACTGGGCTTACGGCGATGCGCGCGATTCGAAGGGACCACGGGTTTTTTCCCCTGGGCCGCTGCCATATCACCCGGCCCGGAGTGAGCTAGGCCTGGGTGATTAAGCTTCATTATGCAACTTTGTTTGTATAATGAAGCCCCAGGAGGGGGAGTTGCTCCCCCAGCTGCCCCATGATCACTGTCAGATGCCCCGGGAAGTGAAAAGTCATTCCCGGGGAAAACTGTGACGTCACAATGCCACAATGCATTGTGGGATCGTGATGCAGTTGTCTGGCGATGTACACAGCGCAATGCTTGTGTACTGGCCTGCCCTTTTAACAGCAAAAACTGAGATTGGTTGAAATCCCTTAAATAAAAAAACTGTACATGCCCCTTTTCCCCCCTTTTCAAATGCCAATCCCCCCCAAAAAAGATCAAAAAAGTAAAAAACCCCTATTTGTATCGCCGGTGGGAAAAGTCTGCCCCATAAATTGTCATGTTAATTAACCCGTACGGTGTACGCCTTTTTAAAAAAAAAAAAAAAAATCACGAATTAAAAAAAATTTTTTTCATACCCCACACATAAAAAAGGGTAGAAAGCAATCAAAAAACTCCTATAAACCCAAGTTGTAACAATTAAAAAAATCTGTTCATCCCCGCAAAAAAAAATCCTTTCAAAGTCGTAATGGAAAACTAAAAAATTAAAGGGTCTCAGAAAATAGCGATGCATAAATATTTTTACACACAAAAAAACTTTTTTTTTTAAAAAATTGTTTCAACAAAAAATAAAAAAAACTATATAAACAGGATATCACCGTAATCGTATCGACCCAAAGAGTAAAGCTATCACGATACTGCACGGTGTGCGCTGGTCAAGATAAACACTACTAGGGTTGCGGTATTTTCTTCACCCTGCCTTCCAAAAAATGGATTTAAAAGCGATCAAAAAGCCTTGTCCCCCAAAAATACTAATAAAAACGTCAACTCATCCCGCAAAAAACAAGCCCCTACACAGCTCCGTAAACAAAAAAATTAAAAAGTTATGCCTCTCAGACTGGTGATGCAAAAATGTGTTTTCCTGGTTGAATAAAAGTGTTTTTATTGTATAAAAGAAGACATAAAAAAATACAAATTGGGTATCGCTGTAATCGTATTGACCTGCTGAGTAAAGCTAGCATGTCATATATACCGTACAGTGACCGCTATAAAAAATAAAAATAAAAAACACTACCAAGATTGCTGTATTTTGTTCAAAATGTCTCACAAAAACCTTAATAAAAAGTGAACATAGCGTCATGCACCCCATAATGGTACCAATAAAAACATCAACTCATCCCGCAAAAAACAAGCCATATACAGCTCTGCACACAGCAAAATAAAAAAGTTATGGGTGTCACAATAGGACAAGATAAAAACGCATTTTTTTATAGACCTATTTCTATTGTGTATAAGTAATAAAACAGAAAAAACTATAAAATCTATATCATTGTAATTGTACCGAACCCCATAGTAAAGTTTTCCTGTCATTTACACTGCACGGCGAATGCTGTAAATTTGAAACCCAAAAAACAATGACCGAACTGCGTTTACACCCAATTTTCATGGCCCAATGTAAAAAAAAACTATGGAACACCTGTGCACCCAAAATGCACAGTACACCCCTAGATAAGATCCCTGAGGGGTGTTGAATACAAAATGGGGCGACTTCTGGAAGGTTTTACCTGTTCTGCTACTTTGGGGGCTTTGCAAATGCGACATAGCCTCACCAAAATCTGCGTTCCAAAAGCCAAATAGCACTCCCTCCCTTATATGCCCTGCCATGTGCCCAAACAGCAGTTTACACCCACATGTAGGGTATTGCTGAACTTGGAAGAAATTGCTTGACAAAGTTTTGGGGTTCTTTTTTCCAGGATTCCTTGTAAATATGAAACATTTTAAGCTAAAATTGCAGATTATTGGAAAAAATTTATTTAATTTTCACAGCCTAATGCTAAAAAAAATTTGTGAATCACCTGTGGGGTCTATATACTTACTGCACCCTGGATATATTCCTTAAGGGGTTTAGTTTCCAATATGCGGTCTTTTTAGAGGTGCTTATTAGGTTTCAGCACCTTAGGGTGTCCTCAAAACTCAAATGGTGCCTAAATAAAATCGTATTGAAAATGAGACCTCAGAGTCTGGTAGGTGCTCCTCCTATTCTGGGGCGTATGGTTGAGCCAAATAATGCACTAGGGCCACATATGGGATATCTCTAAAAACGGCAGACCTGGGGGAATTGATATTACATTGTATTTACCTAGTCCCATTTACCGTATTCCAGTGAATAATGGATATATATTGAAAATCTGCAAAAATAGTGACATTTTGAAATTTCACCTCCACTTTCCTTTAATTTCTGTGAAATCCGTAAAGGGTTATCAAACTTCCTAAACACTGTTGTACTTTAAGGGGTCTAGTTTCTTAGATGGCGTCATTTATGGGGGTATCTAACATGCAGGCCCCTCAAAGGCACGTTTGAACTGGATTGGTCCCTAAAAAAGGTATATTGCAAATTTTCTTGAAAATATGAGAAATTACTACTAAGTTTCTAAGCCCCCTAATGTCATTAAAAAAAAAAAGACTTTTATAAAATGATGCCAACCTATAGTGGACATATGGTAGATGCTAGTTATAAACTATTTTGTGGTGAATAATTATCTATCTTGCATGCAGAGATTTTGGAACTTTCAAAATCACACAATTTTTTCCAAGTTTTCATGAAATTTTGATATTTTTCACAAACAAGGATTGTATGGATAAAAATTTCTTACTAACTTAAAGCACAATGTGTAATGAAAAAACAATCTCTGAATCACATGGATAAGTAAAAGTTTCAAAAAGTTATTCTCACATAAAATGGCACATGTCAGATTTCAAAAATAGGGCTGTATCAGGAAGGCCAAAACTGGCTGGGTCCTTAAGGGGTTAAACAAGCTTCAATTTGTCTGGGCTAAGAAACACCCTAGAATTTCCAGATCTATTCTAACAAAGCCTAAGTCAATAGGTGGGCTGTCCCTTCCCAACTTACTACCTAGCTGTGGTCTCGGTCCAAATATTAGCTTTCATCACGTCCGTACCAAGCTATGGGTTCGAATTGAGTCTACTGTATATAAAAATCCAACAGCAGCTCTATCGTGGTTACCTCCTTCTATGTTACCTATCACCTCTGTGTAATACTCCATATGTCACGCAGATTACTATCTGGACCCATAGAGCTTTTCCTTCCACAATTAATGTATTTAAAACACTAGGTCACCTTACACCATTGTGTAGTAATCCAAATGTCCCTAAAGCTGTACCATACTTCTTCTCTGGGATTAACTGTGACAAGGGTTTTCTTGTAATTAATTACCTTAAATCCAATGGTACATTCACATCTTATTCTGAAGTGGATAAATGCTCTCCTGATGTGTCCTTTCCCAAACTAAATTATTACCAGTTCCGAAGCTTTTACAAAAACACATAAAAATTCGCTAGACTTTCATAGATTCCATACTTTTTGAAACATGGAGTCTTCGGGAGATATTCACAAAACACCAACTTTCTTAAATTTATTGTCCCTTGACCTCTCCTGAGGAACCTCATAAACTCTTTTCGGAAAGCCTTGGTGGGAGATCTCTTGAGGTAGTTCACTGTGAAAGACTGGAATATGTTTTTTTTTGGACTGTCTCTTTTAAAATACAAGAATAAAATTCTAAGTTACTATCTAGATGGTACCGTGTACCCTCTTTGCTACACTCTGTTCCCATCAATCACAAACACATGTTGGCACTGTCATAATGATGTAGGTACGATGACACATCTGCTGGGGATGCTGCTCCATACAACCCTTTTGGCTCAAAGTAATAGAAGTTATTCGCTTGGTGTTGGGACTGAAACTTTCCAATGAACAATCTACCCTGCTCTTATTTATGATAGCACATGCCCCCAACTCATTGAAAAATCACTGAATCTCCTTCTTATTAAAAGCAGTTAAAACTGTTATTCCTAGACCGTGGTGCTCTACTTTGAGCCCATGTGTCACAGACTGGTTCAAAGAGGTCCACACCATGGTGGCTCTTAAAATGATAGCTTAAAATTTCTAGTTCTCATCCTCTCCAGCTGTCCCACCTGATGAGTTTTATTTTGTTAAATTCTGTATACATTTTGGATAACATTTAGAGGTTGCCCTTAGCACAAGGTGAAAAAAATGAAAGTGGTTAATTCAAATGTCTCACCCCCGGAAGTTGTTCCATTTATGAAGAGGGGAATTTATGTGAATTGTTTTTGCAATTGGACAGCATTACAGGTGACCCTTGCATTTTCAAAAATTGTGTATGTATTCCATGAAAGGCCACCCGTGAATGCTGTCCAACTGCAAAAACAATTTACACAAATTCTCCTCTTCATAAGTGGAAAAACTTCAGGGGTTGAGACATTTAAATTAACCACATTAATTTTTTTACTTTTTGTGCTAAGGGCTGTAGGAAATTCCCTGTATCATATACATATATATATTCATATAAATATCATAAATAAATATGTATCTATACAAACATATACTGTATATATACAATCACCCTCTTACTGGGTTAGATTAGAAAGGTAAGGTGCAATAAAGTGAGAGACACACATTAATATATAAAAACATATATTGTATAGCCTGTGAGATTGATTTTATGGTAATATAAATGATATGGAGATATACAGGAACATAGAGAAACAACCAATGTTACATAAACACTACACAACCAATTATCAATGGCAGTTACAAATCATATAACATTTAACAAAATACAATGTTATATTACCATCAGGGTTTTAACACCAAGTTCTGTGAAAGCGGGGCCAGGGCTTTAAAGAGCCCCCAAAATTGGGGCCCCTTCCAAGAAAAAGGGCTTACCCAAGTGTGGGGTTTCCCCCAGACCCGCCCAAAAGAGCACCCCTGTCTTTTATACCCAAAACCAAGAAAAAATCCCCCCCCATTACCCATAGCCTAGGACCTCTAGTCCCACCTTCATTGGGTTAAAAAAATTTTTCCCGTGCTCTATTTTTTTCTTAATTGAAGGAAAGGCTCGGGAAACAACAGTTTAAGTGCCATGTGATTCATGCTAGAGCCCCTTTTTGATCGTACAATTGAAATACCTTTTTTTTTTTTAAACCAAAATTCCCTCAGTATTTTTTGTTCCAAATTTGTATTTCGCGGGGCCCCCCTAGTCCAACCCTAATCTTTTGAAGAGCTACGTAATGACTCCCCTAAATCGATGAAGAAATTCTTGCTGACATAGTGAATGGGTTTCCTTTTCTGCATCTGATGTGTACTGTATGTTCCTTTAGCATAAAACCTATTATTCTGTTTAGCAATGAATTCTCGATTTATAAACGTGTGATATAACAATTGACTGGCTATTCCCACCCAAAGGTTTTACTTTCCCCAATTTCAGCTGTTTTTTTCATGCTTTGTATTGTTTTTGGGAAGTGATTTCAACAGCTTTTCGATTTGAAATCTCTACATTGGAGACAAGTTTTTTGTCACTTGTAACCCTTTTGAAAGAAAATTTTTTATTATTAACAATTTAAATATTAAAGAATATTAATATGAACAACAACAATTTTCCCCACCTTTTTATCGGGGGATTCAGCGAAGAAGACATATCCACAACAAATGTATAAAAAGGATTGTATTTCACCCAAATGAATGGGGTAAAAATACATTAAAAATTTAATACACAAAAAAAAGGTACAAAAAACAATAAGGATAAATCAATGACAGGAAAGATATATAAAAATAGCATAAAAAACCCCTATTAATACCCCCTGTAAAACCACACAACACAAAGAAAAACAAACAATACAATAACTCGACAAAAAAAAAAATTTTCCTAAAGGAGAGAAAAAAATATCTACTAGAATTGAACTAAGTTCCCCCGGCCTTGCCCAAAAGACCTTGCTCTGGATTTTCTTCCTGTTGGACCAGCAAGCCTGGAACCCAGGATTTCGCCAGGTTCAGAGATCCCTCATACCCAGGTCTGTTATAATCCCCTTTCTTCCCTCAAAGGTTTGCTAAGCAAAAACTAAATCTTCTGGGATTGTGAATCATATTGTCTCCACCCAAAAGTATAATAAAAACAAAACTGAACGGCATTTTTCTTTTTCATCATAGCAATTTTTTAAATTAAACCCCACATGGGTTAGACCCCACCTGGGAAAAGTGTACGTTTGGGGGACCCGTGCCGGGAAAAAAAATTGTAAGGTTAACAGGTACAAGGCGGGGAAAAAAAAAAAAAAAGGATGGGTGGCTGAATCCAGAAAGATTAGAAGGTTAGGGTATTTAGTTTAGAGAAAAAACGGGTTCGGGGGGGCATAATAATTGTTAATATATTAAGGCCAAAATAGAGATTGCAAAAAATTTATTTATACCCAACTGTATCTAGAAAAGGGGGCATCTAGGCTTGAGGAAAAAAAAGTTTCTACATAAACATTGAAAGGATTCTTACTGTTAGAGCAGTAGACGTGGGATGTGGGAAATCTCTAAGGGAAATTGTCATGGGAATTCACTAACAGGTTAAGAAGGGGTTTTTGGGGCATTTTGAGGGTGATTATATAAAATTATATTGTTTTGGGTTTGAAGAAGGGGCTGGGGTAATTCTAGAGTAAATAACAATTTAGGACTAGGTTCTGGGGGAGGGGGCCCTTGACCGGGGTTTATTTTGATTCCGTTGGAGTCGGGGGAAATTTTTTCCCCGAAGGGACAATTGGCTTCTCCCATGGGGGGTTTTTTCCTTCCTTGGATCGACCTTTAACACAGCAACACTTTAGCAAATGGGTGAACTGGATGGACGATGATTTTTCGGTGAAAATTGAAAACTTGTTTGACTGAAAAAACTGCCAATCTTTAAGGGTTTTTGAAAAGGGCCCGTTTTTTCCTTATCTATCATAATGATCAAAAGGTTTTTCCCTTTTTTGCCTGAACAAAAACCCTTTTTGAAGGGCCCAAACCCTTTGGGATCGGCCAAGGGGCTCCCCTTTCCAACGGGTTTCCCCAAATATAACAAAAATAAACCTGTTGCACTAAAGGGTTTTTCCCTCTATGGATTAATTTAAATTTTGGTAACTTAGAAGAAAGGTCAAAGGGGAATTTTTTCCCATTAAAGCATTTGTCACTTTTAAATATGATCCCCAAGTCATACATTTTTCCCAAAATTACAAGAAATGACTCCCCCAATCCGCATATTGATTTAAATTACCTTCTTGAGCGCTTTTGCAATCCGATCGGAGACAGCTCAAACCCTGTATAACCCTTTACCTTGTTTCTGTTTAAGAACTATCAAAAATTATATATATATAAATAATTTATATATTTATATATAATTTATATATAAATATTTTATATATCCGGCACTGGATTTAAAAAAGGTTTTGGAGGGTTTAAACAAAAAGGGGTAGAGGGCTTTTAATGCGTTTTAAAGGGGAAAAAGAAAAACAAGTCGTCTTTTTGGGAAAGTGATGCCCAAATTCTTTGAAATTAACATTAAATTCCATAGTCTAGGGGGGACTAATCACGTTTCCCCTTTTTGAATTAAACCCAACAAATTAAAAGGAGTATTTTTTTTTTGGGGCTGTGGATTGTGACCCCCAATGTAGCCCTTGTAATGTAAGTAAAATGCGCAATCCCAGAAAGTCGCCAGTAAATGTTTTTTGGCATGCAGTTTTTTTGACTTCTACGGGGGCTAAAAAACTCGGGAATCCATGGGAAAAATAGGGTGAAATCGCCCCCATGCATCCCCTTTGCACAACAGAGCTGAAAAAGGTTTAATTTTTGGGAAAGGTACTTCAAAATTTGAAAGTCTTTGATGGTTTTGGTTTTATTTTGCTGTGACCGTATGACCTTTTTCCCAATGAATTACAGGCAGCGGTAGGGAAATCTTGTCCTTTCTTTCTGATGTCTTCACCCCTTTTCACCCCATTTTTTAAAAAGGGGAATTGTACAACTTTTGGGGAAAAGTCTGAAAAATAAAAATTTTTAAGTCTCTCTGGTATTGGCCCAAAACCCCAAAAAAAGCCCTCAGCGCTGTCTTTGACACCGGAAAGCTTTAAAACCTTTTTGTATAATTTTCCACTTTTATGCTGGAAAAGGCATTTTTCCCATCAGGGGGTTTTTGGGACCCCTTTAGGTAAGTCAGGGGACTTTTGAAATTAATGACATTTTTTGGGGAATTTACTTTTGTCCAGCAGTTCCAATAATTTTTTGGGAGAAAAATTTAAAATTTTTCTTCTTCTTTCCCTTGGGGCCCGCAAAAATATCACCCACTTATTGCAAAATTGTTCAGGTTTGGGGGGTTTTTGGGCCCACTGACCCCCCTTTTCTTATGGAATATTGTTGGAGCGTTTGTGGAGCCCTTGTGGAAGTTGTTGCCATGTCAACTGCGGGTTTTTCCGGGTGAAAGCAAGCTTGTTTTGCGATTTTCTGCAAAAAGGGAAAAAGCTCCAAAATCCGTTCGCTTTGTGGGAAGTGGGGAATATCTTTTTTTTGGGGGAAAATTTTGGGAAAAAGAAGGGTGGGAGGTCTTCTGACAAAATGGGTGAAAGGATGGGTGAAAAACAGAAATTCAATTTAGGGATAACCCGGGGGCCCCTTTCAATATGATCCTTTCTGGTTTGCGGATCGGATTTAAAGCGGGAATTTTTTTTTGGGGTTTTCCAAAAATTTTTCAATTTTCCCCTTTCCTATAAAAATGATTTCCAATTGTTTGCGTTTTTTAAAAAGGCTCACTGCCCCCCCCCTTTTGGGAAAGGGGGTATTCGTTTTTTGAGGTGCAGGGGGCCCCTCCCGAAATAACCTCTTCCCCCTTCCCATTTTCCCACAGTCATTTTTAATGCTTAGAAAAACACATATTCAAATCTTGTAAAGATCTTTGTTTTCCCTGGCCCCAACATCATTTTTAAGGTTTTGTATACTTCTCCTGTTTTTTTATTGCATACCCCGAAAGGGGGAATCAGAGATAAAAAATTATTTTTCATTTACCAAAAAACCCTCGTTCCTTTCATTTGCATAGTCAAAACAGCCCAAATTTTTTCCCCAAAAAATCCAAAATTCCAAAAATTAGGACAGAGTCGGGGAAAAAATTCATCCAGATTTTCCCTTTCAAGTCAGGTTCTGTATAATCCCAAATACTCTCTATTTTAGAATCGGATTTCGGGGACAACATGGAAAGCTTTTGTTGACATGCAAATTTGAAAGGGACCCAAAGGGTTAAATGGGGGAGTATGGGTTATCTCTTTTTTTCCCCCTGTTTCCCTTCTTGCTTCTATTCCCCACCAAATGTTGGGATTTAAACTTTCCCCTTTTAGACAAGGGGTGACTCTGAGGTTAAGTGTGGTAGGATTGAGATAGGGGGATTCGGGTATCTTTCCACTGCAGAAAAATTTTTACAGGTTTATTGACCCTTTCGGGTCTTGAAACCTCCAAAAAAGGGGGTTTTATGGGGGCCCAATTTTTCCCAAAGGCCAACTTGTTCGAGGGGAATTGGAAAATGGAGACTTTGAGAGCAATTGTTAACATTAGATTTTGAAAAATATGGCCCGGATTTAAATTTGTTTTTCAATTTCTCGTTTCCCTCAAAAAATTGCCAATTGTTGCTGCAAACTTTTTTGACGGGAGTTATCACTGGTGGTGCAGGGGGCTTTTGCTTTCCTTAAAGCAAAATATTTTTAAATATAACCCCCCCCCCCCCCCTGGCCACAATAACAAGTTTTTGAAGGCTTGTCCCCTTTTTCCTTTTTTAAAATATTTTTTTAAAGGTTCCCTAAAAAAAATTTAAACGGGCCCTTCAACCCCCTGCTCTCTACCTTATTAGTCTCTTTCCGGGTTCCTTCCCAATTGTTCACCCCCTTTTAAAGAATTAAAAAAATTTTTGTGAATGAGTTCTACACTGCCACAGAAAACCCAACCTGGGGTATGTCGGGTTGGCCCTGTTGAAAAATGCACGTTTTTTATTGTCATCACTTTTGGAGCCCTGGGCCCCAGGGGAAAAAGGGTTAAAATTTATAAGCACAAATAATCTATCAGAAAAGGGTTGGACAACTCTCCCCCTTCTTTCTGTACATTTCCCCCAAAACTATGTGATGATCATTTTCCCAACCCCCAATTTTTTTGGGGAAATCCCTCAAAAAGCTTTCCCTTAAATTTCGGGGGTTCTTAAACACTGAAGGGGGGAAAACTTTCCCCTCAAAGCATTATCCAGGCGGCCAAATAATATCAAAAAACATCATTTTTTTGGGTTTCCCAAAATTGTGATGCCCTTTTTCAAAATAAATAAATTTTAAACAAAACTTTAACGGGAAACATCACGAAAACCTATTGCCCAAATTCCTTACTCAAACCCTGTATTTCTGTGTTGGGCCAAATTTTTGGGCACACTTTTTGGTTTCAAAAAATAGCCCCAAACCCATAAAAATAAATTTTCCTTTTTTGGGTAATTGGTCCCAAATTTTTAGCATTAAAAATAATTTAAAAATTTTCCCCTTTTTCCCTTACTGTACTTTTTTTTCCCAAAACCCCCCAAAACCCCTTAGGGCAAAGCACTTTAAAAGCAGCAACCAAAGCACTCTGTCTGTAAAAATTACCCTTAAATTTCTGTCTGAGCCAAAAAAGAAGAATGATCAACGGTTTCATCACTGGGAAGTACCAACATCCTAATACAGCCTCTGCATCCTTCAATCTTTTTTTTAATCTCTTTATTTTTGATGGTAGTTCTTTGCTTCTAAATAAACTTTTTTTGTGCCCAAGCCCTTAAAGCTGTAGCTTTTTTTTAGCAGACAAATGCAAAAAACCAAAACACGCTTTTTTAAATTTCCCGCTCACCTGCTTCTTTTTAAATCCCCTTCCCCCTGCAAAAAACACCATCTTAGACTGCCCGAACCCAAATATGCAGAAAAAAACAAGGGCCGATTTCGCTTTTTTTTAGAAAATTCTAAATAAAAAACAAATATAATAACAACAAAACCTTTTTTGAATCACCCCCGGGCTTTTAGAATCTTTCTTTACTTTGTTAATTGCTTTATTTAATTTTTAAACCCTTTACAATTTTTTCTTTTTTCAAACCTTCCAATTTTCCCAATTTACGTCAGCCCTAAAACCCGTGCCCAAACAAACATTGTTTACTTCGAACTGCTGGGCAACAAACTAAAAAAACCACTTTTCCCAAACCCCAAAATACAAAACCCAAATGATTCGGGGATAAAATTTATCACACATTTCATTAAATACAGTTCCCAACCACACCTATTCCCCCCCCTCCCTGAAGCTCCCCAAAAATGTAAGAAATTTAATTATTATGAAACAAAATTAATTTTCAAGAATATTAAAATTTGAAAAACCCAATATTCCCCCCTAGATTTTTCAGGTCAGCGAAGAAAAAAAAAACCACAACAAATGTATAAAAAGGAGATTAAAAATTATCCAGAATAAAAAGGGTACAATTTTTTAAAAAATTTACATTAAAAATAATACACAAAAAAAGGAAACCCAAAAAACAATAAGGAAAAAAATCAGTAACAAGGAAAGCATATATCAAACCATAGCATATCAACACCTATATAATCACACCCTGTGAAACAACACAACAACAAAAGTGAAAAATCAAACAAGACAATATCTCATAAACAAAACAATAATTCTTAACATGAAGAGTTATGCAAAAATATCTACCAGAATCTGAACTAAGTTCCTCCTGGCCTTCCTTCCTCTCAGGATCCAGCAAACCTGGAACCCAGGACTTCAGCTCAGGTCCTCAGCAGATCTCCCTCAGCTATCCAGGTCTGGCTATAAATACCCTTCTTGCCTCAAAGGTTTGCATAAGCAAAAACTAATATCTATCTTGGGATCTGCTGAATACATAAGACAATACTGAGACGGACATACTGTCTCTTCTGTCATCAGTAGTCAATTTTGTAAATATAACTTGTTTGACTGAAAAACTGCCAATCTATAACTGAATTTGATAAGGCCGATTTCTATCTGTCTCTACACACAAAGAAGTCTTTGAAATGCCCACCAGTCTGCGCATCAAAACTCTTCAAAAGACTGTATAACCTTTACTAGATTTCTTTTCGATATGTAGAGAGAGAATACACAAGCACTAGATACTATATTTCTGCATTTATAGGCAGCCAGTATTTACAGTTCAGACAATTGTTCTGTGAGGCTGACTCAAACTCACTACACAATATCTATTTAGCAATGAAGATCCTTAGATTATATCAGTTTGTGTATGCTGGAAACTTGTTCAAACCAGGAGCCATTTTGCCACACTCCCCACTTACAATTACATATACAGTATAAGTTTAATATACACATACAGTAATACCTCATAAATCACATTTACGGATTATTCACATTTATGCATATCTTACACTATCAGGGTTTTAATTATATAAAGTAATTTCTACATTTTTTTTTTGCATATACTCCCTCCATACTGCTGTATTATCTAATTCTACAAAATATGTTTCTATTCTTTTTATCTTCATTACTGAAACCTAACTTTGTCACATTGATGATTGTAGGTCACTTCTGTTTCAACATTTTCACTTGTCTGATCTATTCTAAACATCAAATTACTTTATTTTGTTATGCATGTTTTTATATTTTTCATATAATGTGAAGTATACTGCAACTCTGTTTACATTGCTGTAACCTTTTTTTTTGGGGGGGGGGGGAAACATAAAAATGATCAATGAAAATCGAAATTAATATCACATGGAGGTCTGGACTTGGAATGATACTCAAAATTAAAGTCCTAAATCAAATTTGAGGCTGATCCAACTTCAGTGGAAATGTCCCAAGACAAGGAAATGAGGCTCAGTAGTGTGTTGGCCTCCATGTGCCTGTATGACCTCCCTATAATACCTGCGCATGCTCCTGATGAGGTGGCGGATTTTCTCCTTAGGCATCTCCTCCCAGCCCTGGATTAAAACATCAGTCAACTCTTGGGCAGTCTGTGGTACAACGTGGCGTTGGTGGACAGAACGAAACATGATGTCACAGATGTGCTCGATTGGATTCAAGTCTGGGGAACGGCCAGGCCAGTTCATAGCATAAATGCCTTCATCATGCAGGAACTGCTGACACACTTAAGCCACATGAGACCTAATATTGTCATGCATTAGAAGGACCCCAGGGTTCACTGAACCTGCATATCGTCTCACAATGGGTCTGAGGATCTCATCCCAGTACCTAAAATCAGTCATGGCACCTCTGGTTAGCACATGGAGGGCTATGTGGCCCTCCAAAGAAATGCCTCACCACACCATTACCGAACCACTGCCAAACGATCATGTTGAATCTGCCAATCTTTGTGTTCTCTGGCAGATGTCAATCGCCCTGCACGGTGTTAGGATGTAAGAACAACAATGACCTGTGGACATCGGGCCCTCATACCACTCTCATTGAGCCTGTTTCTGACAGTTTGAGCAGACACATGGATATTAGCGGCCTGCTGGAGGCCATTTTGCAGGGCTCTGGCACTGCTCCTCTTGTTCCTCCTTGCAGAAAGGAGGAGGTAGAGGTCCTGCTGCAGGGGTGTTGCCCTCCTACGGACCCCACTACATCTCCTGGTGTACTGGCCTATCTCCTGGTATCTCCTCCATGCACTGGACCCTGTGCTGACAGACACAGCTAACCTTCTTGCCGCAGCTAGCATTGATGTGCCATCCTGGATGAAATGCAAAAGTAACCAAAACTGCAGCCAAAAAGGATTGAGAACAGAGAAATGATCTGTGGTCACCACCTGCAGAACCACTAATTTATAGGGGTTGTCTTGCTAATTGTCTACCTGTATTTCTACCTGGTGTTTGTTCCATCTGCACAACAGCAGGAGAAATTGATTCACAATCAGTGTTGATTCATAACTGGACAGGTTGATTTCACAGAACTGTGATTGACTTGGAGTTAAATTGTGTTTACAGATAAGTGTTTCTTTTTTTTTTTTATTTTTTGAGCTGTGTACTATGCATAAACATAGAAAAAAATATATAAATAGGATATTGCTGTAATTGCATTGACCCACAGAATAAAATGTCATTTATACTGCATGGCAAGTGCTATAAAAAAGAAAAAAACACTACCAGGATTATTGTATTTTGTTCATCTTGCCTCCCAAAAAATGGATTAAAGTGTTCAAAAAGTCTTGTGTCCCCCAAAATGGTGCCACTGAAAGCATGAGCTCATCCCACAAGAAAACAAGCCCTCTCACAACTCTGTATACATAAAAATAAAGCTGTGGCCCTCAGAAAATGGCAATGCAAAAACGTTTTCACTGTCAAAAACTTGGATGTGTGTATATATATCTTTATAAAAATAATTGGGTATTGCTATGATCATATTGACCTTCTAAATAATGCTGACATGTCATGTATACAATATGTTTTTTATTCTGCCTCCCAAAATCCAGAATAAAAAGTGATCAGTCATTGAACCCCAAAATGGTACCAATAAAATTTAAGTCATCCCACAAAAAACAGCCCTTATAGAGCTCTGTATACAGAAATATAAAGTTATGGTTTTCAGAATATGGTGACATGCACACAATTTTTGTAATAAGCATTTCTGTTGTGTAAAAGTAGTAAAACACAAATTATATAAATTGACATTATAATTATACCAATCCACATAAAGTTATCATGTTATTTATATCGCAGAGAGAATGTTGTTAAAATGAAATCCAAAAAAACAATGGCACAATTGTGGCGTGTTTTTTTTTTTTTTTTGTTTTTGTTTTTTAACAGTGGACCATAAGAAAAAAAATACACCCCTGCATGCATTCCCTAAGGAGTGTTGTTCCCAAAATGGAGTGATTTCTGGAAGGTCTTACCTGTACTGATACTTCGGTGGCTTTGTAAATGTGACACCCACCAAAATGTATGCTCCAAAAGCCAAATAGCGCTACTTCCCTGTATGCCCTGCCATGTGGCCACATAGTAGTTTACTCCCACATAGAACTTGCGTAATAAATTCCCATAGAAATGAATGAGCTGTCCCGTTACCAGGAAGTGGCTTTCTGGGAACAAGCCCTCACACTTATTTTCTGTTAAAGGTTTTTTGGCCAAAACACTTCAAAAACTGCATTTTAAACTATACCTTTTTAATGCAATTTTTGTAGTGTTTTTGCAAAAGTGTATTGGTACATGTATGTTTTTTTTTTTTTTATGATGCATTTTTTTCCTTCACAAATTATGTGATCATTACATGATTTGGAAGACGAATTTTGGTGCAAAGTACTGGTGTACAGTTTTTAGACCACATTTGTGTGTTACACACTTCTGAGCCTCATCCAATAATAGGAGCATGACATCTCTCAAAGGGGCATGGCTTCTTGAAACAAAACGTTGCTGCCTTTGCTGGTACAAACTAAGCCAATTAGTACATAGTGTAATCTTTCTATACAGTTTAAATGCACTTTAAGGGAGGTGAGGGCAACCAACGTCATGTCAGACCATTCATAACTGATCACATCAGCGTGGTCTGTGTGCTAGATGACCGGCAAGAGTACCTGACCACACCAACAAGCACAGGTACCAGCATCTTGCCGGTCATCTAGCACACAGTCCACGCTTATGTAAATGGTTTTGAATGGTCTAACGTGACACTTGGTTGCCTCTCACCTTCCTTAAACATGCCTGGAGTTGTGTGGCATTCATTATCTGGTTCCACAGGGCATTGTTTACAATGAAAGGGTCATCAGTGTGTGATGTAGCCAAAAAACATTCACTTATTTGCCTTCTGTGACTCTCCAAGTCTCTGTATCTTTGTTACAAGCTTCTGATTACACCATGTGGCACTCTAATCTCAGGGGCCACTTCCATCTGAGAGCATCCTGCTTGAAACCTCGCAAGGGCGAGGTACTGTTGATCAGTTGTAAGGTGTTGTCTTGATGGCATGATGTCAAAATGTGAACAGCATTCTCACATCTAAGGGAATATGTAGATCCTCTGGGCCACCGCGAGTGTAGGTGGTCTTGCTCACGGTGGTTCCTGAAGTGTAGGACAAGACAGCAGGTGTTGGCAAGGGTAACAAGACACAGCAGGTGTAGCTGTAGACGGGTAACACAGGTCCCAGGTGGGTAAAGGACTGGTACAATGGGAGATACAGCAACAGGTATAACAAACTGGTGCAGCGGCAAGTATACAGCAAATGGTGCACAGGTAGGAAGACAACAACGAACCGAAGCTGGATCGAGGGCAGGAACTTCCTTAAGTAGCCAGGGATCACAGGTCACAGGGTAAGTAATTGAAACACTGTCGTTTTAAACAGCAGAGCAGTGCTGTATGCCCTAGGGGGCGCTCGTGCATGCATGGGATGCCAGGGAGCTGGAGGAAGAATAACAGACTCGTATCTGCCAGCGGCACCGCTGTCAGCACTCGGGACACAGCAGGGGTTGCAGCAGAGGCCCCAGCATGGTCCATGACAGGAGCCGTGGCATGCACCATGACAGTATCCCCCTTAAGCCTTTCCTTCTGGGCTAACTGGGTACCCCAAAAGCATCCTGGGGTAACCACCTCCTCTTCGGTATCCCAGGAACTGGCTTCAGAGGAGGTGTCCTGAAAGTCCCGGATGACTTCTCGGACCTGGGGAGCAAAAACAGAAATGGTACACAGGGGGAGAGGTGGGCAGGAATCAGAGATAACTTGAAAGTACTAGGGCTCTTCTTGTGCAATGGGCAGGGAAACGGGTGGGTAGGATTGCATCGGATGGACAGAGTTGAAGCAGTGTGAGTGCACAGTCCAACAACGGGCTGTGTTGCTGGAACCATGGAAGCCCTAGCAGGACTGGAACAGAGGAACTGGACAAGACATAGAAACAGATTTCCTCCTGGTGGGAACTTCCAACCCGAAGAGACATGGGTTTTGTTTGGAACTGGACTGGCTTTTTCAGGATCTCCCCGTTGATGAAAGAAAAATGCAAGGGTTTCTCTAGATGGGAGACAGGCAGTCAGAACTTCTCCAGCGATGGATGGAAGAAGTTCTCAGAAGAACAGGGACATCAAAGGTAGCACCAGACGAGTAACGGAGAGTGACCGGAGTGGTCAGACGAGAAGCAAAAGCAGCAACATTCAGGGTCAACTCACCAACGAAACCTTGGCACTTGGGTTTCTGGGGCGCAACTGGGCGGACTGGGCAGTTCTGCAGGTAGTGTTGGGCACCGCCACATTAGGGACACATGTTCAGACTGCGCTAATGAGTGCGTTCCTCCACAGAGAGATCAATACAGTTAACTTCCATGGGCTTATCTTGAGGGAACGCAGTTGCCTGGTGCGGTAGACTAGGGGGAGCAAGTACAAGGTGCAGAGGCTTGCAAGGCCAGAAGGACAAAGGCTGCAGGTGAAGCTCAAGCTCTCTCTCTGCAAAGCGGATGTCTCTCCGGGTTGTTAAAGTGATGAGGTTGTCTATGGTGATAGGTAGGCCACCACCAGCCAGCTCATCCTTGATACGTCCATTGAGGGCCCCCACCCCCAGAAGACAAGGACCTCGTTGTTCCACGCAAGCTCTGAGGCGAGGATGCTCACTCTCTGTACTGTACAGACTGCTCTTAGTTAGATAGCATTTTCCTCTCCATAGACATCAATAGTTAGGGAGTTTGATATTGCTGGCAGAAGCTATTTGGTGACATTTGCAGGCTCACATAACGCCTAACACTCATATACATGGATATTTATTATACAGAGTGCTTGGATTTTCTAAATCATGCTCAGTGTCCAAACGTTTAGTTTTTGGAGTTTTGGGGGTGCAGTACTTGTATAACACACCGTCTTCAAATATCGTATGTGTCAAAGGGGCTTTTGGGCCCCCTCAGGGTGCAGGGCCCTGTAACAGCTGTTACCGCTGCACCTCTTATAGCTACGCTCCAGCTTGGAAGCTGTCCTCATCTTTTCATTTAGCCATTGAAAGGAATGAAGTATCTTAGCCTCTCATTTTTTATCTGTGTACTCTTAGACCAAATTTCTCACTAAGTTGTTTCACGAATCCAGTTTTCTGTTATGTATGATAATTATCAGCTTCTTCATTGAACGCAGCATGCACGTAAATCTGAAAACAGCAATATTATAGTCACCACAGGTGAATTGAAAGGTGCAAAAAATACCGTGTATTATACGAAACATAAACAGATACTTGTTTATTGACTTGGCGCACTACAGCTATTGTTCATTGACGCAGCTTGCACATAATCAGAAACAGCAATTTTATATTCACCACAGTGAATTGAAAGGTGCAAAAAAATTTACATTTATTATCCGAATACGATTTCAGATACGTGTTTTTTGACTTGGCGCACTACAGCTTTGTCAATTGACGCAGTTTGCACGTAATCTGAAAACAGCAATTGATAGTCACCACAGGTGAATTGAAAGGTGCAAAAAATACCGTGTATTATACGAAACATAACAATACGTATTTTTTTACTTTGGCGCACTACGCTTTGTTCATTGACGCATCTTGCCATGTAAATCTGAAAACAGCAATTTTTATAGTCACCTCAGGTGAATTGAAAGGTGCAAAAAATACCGTGTATTATACAAAACCAAACGAATACGTGTTTTTTTACTTTGGCGCACTACAGCTTTGTTCATTGACACAGCATGCAGACGTAAATCTGAAAACAGCAATTTTATAGTCACCACAGGTGAATTGAAGTGCAAAAAAAACATTTTATTATCCGAATACATTTCAGATAGTGTTTTTTTTACTTTGGCGGCACAATAGCTTTGTTCATTGACGCAGCTTGCACGTAAATCCTGAAAACATCCAATTTTATAGTCACCACATGTGAATAGAAAGGTGCAAAAAATACTGCTATATATAACGAAAACCTAACAGATACGTGTTTTTTGACTTGGCGCACTACAGCTTTGTTTCATTGACCAGCTTTCACGTAAATCTGAAAACAGCAATTTTATAGTTACCACAGGTGAATTGAAAGGTGCAAAAAATACATTTTATTATCCCGACTACATTTCAGATACGTGTTTTTTTGAACTTTGTAGCACTACAAGCTTTGTTCTATTGACGCAGCTTGCTCGTAAATCTTAAAACAGCAATTTTATAGTCACCACAGGTGAATGGAAAAGGTTCAAAAAATACCGTGTATTATACGAAAACATAACAGATACTGTTTTTTTACTTTGCCGCACTACAGCTTTTTTCATTTGACGCAGTTTGCACGTAAATCTAAAAACATAAATTTTATAGTCACCGCTGTGAATTGAAAGGTGCAAAAAAACATTTATTATCCGAATACATTACAGATACGTGTTTTTTGACTTTTGCGCACTAACAGGCTTTGTTCATTGACGCAAGCTTGCACGTAAACGTTAAAACAGCAATTTTTGAAAGGTGCAAAAATACCCTGTATTAATACGAAAACATAACAGATACTGTTTTTGACTTTGGGCGCACTAGCAGCTTTAGTTTCATTGACGCAGCTTGCACGTAGATCTCAAACAGCAATTTTATATTCACCACAGGTGAATGAAAGTGCAAAAAATACCGTGTATTATACAAAAACATAACAGATATGTGTTTTTTGACTTTGGCGCACTACAGCTTTGTTCATTGACGCAGCTTGCACATAAATCAGAAAACAGCAATTTTATAGTCACCACAGGGAATTTGAAAGGTGCAGAAAAATACATTTTATTATCCGAATACATTTCAGATACTGTTTTTTTGAACTTTGAGCGCACAACAGCTTTGTTCATTGACTACAGCTTGCACGTAATCTGAAAACAGCAATTTGATAGTCACCACAGGTGAATTGAAAGGTGCCAAAAATACCGTGTATAATAACGAAAAACATAACAATAACTTATTTTAGACTTTGGCGCAACTACAGCTATTGTCATTTGACGCAGCTTGCACGTAAATCTGAAAAACAGCAATGTATAGCACCACAGTAATTGATAGTGCAAGAAAATACATTTTATTTATACAAAACATAACAGATACGTGTTTTTTGACTTGTTGGCGCACTACAGCTTTGTTCATTTGACGCCAGCTTGCACGGTAAATTCTGAGAAACATCATATTTTAAAGGTCACCACAGGTTGAATTGAAAGGTGCAAAAAATACATTTTATATCCGAATACATTGTCAGATACGTGATTTGTTTGACTTTGGTGCAACTACAGGCTTTGTTATTGCGCACAGCTTGCTCGTAAATCTTAAAAACAAGCAATTTTATAGTCACCGCAGGTGAATTAAAGGTCAAAAAGTACCGTGTATTATACGAAAACATACAGATAACATGTTTTTTTTACTTTGGGCGCACGTACAGCTTTTTTTCATTGACTCAGTTTGGCACTTAAATCTTAAAAAAGCAATTTTATAGACACCACATGTGAATTGAAAGGTGCAAAAAATACATTTTATTTTCCGAATTACAAATAATTTTTTTTTTTTTTTTTTTTTTCAGATACGTGTTTTTTGAACATTTGGCACACTACACCTTTGGTTCCATAGACGCAGCCTTGCACGAAATTTTAAAACAGAAATTTTATAGACACCACAGGTGAATTGATAAGTGCAAAAAATACCCTGTATTATAAGAAAACAAAACAGATACATGTTTTTTTGACTTTGGCGCACTACAGCTTTGTTCATGACGCAGCTTGAATGTAAAATCTTAAAACAGCAATTTTATAGTCACCATAGGTGAATTGAAAGGTGCAAAAAATACATTTTATTATCCGACTACATTTCAGATACGTGTTTTTTGACTTTGGCGCACTACAGCTTTGTTCATTGGACAGCAGCTTGCAACGTAAACTTAAATACAGGCAATTTTATAGTCACCATACAGGTTGAATTGAAAGTGCAAAAAATACCGTATATTAATTCGAAAAACAGACAGATACGTGTTTTTTTGACCTTTGGCGCACTACAGCTTTTTGTTCATGTGACGCAGCTTGCAACGGAAATCTGAAAACAGCAATTATTATAGTCACCACAGGTGAATTGAAAGGTGCAAAAAAATACATTTGTATGTATCCGAATACATTTCAGATACGTGTTTTTTGACTTTGTCTCACTACAGCTTTGTTCATTGTCGGCAGCTTGCACGTAAATCTTAAAACAGCAATTTTATAGTCACTCACAGGTGAATTGTAAAGTGCAAAAAATAACCGTGTATTATACGAAAAACACAACAGATACGAGTTTTTTTACTTTGGCGCACTACAGCTTTGTTCATTGACGCAGCTTGCACGTAAATCTGAAAAACAGCAATTTTATAGTCCACACACTGTGAATTGAAAGGTGCAAAAAAAACATTATATTATCCGAATACAATTCAGATACGTTGTTTTTTTGACTTGGGGCGCACTACAAGCTTTGTTCATTGACGCATCTTGCACGTAAATCTTAAAACAGCAATTTATAGTCACCACAGGTGAATTATAAGGTGCAAAAATACCGTGTATTATACGAAAGCAAAACAGATACGACTGTATTTATGTTGACTTTGGCGCACTACCGCTTTGTTCATTGACGCACCCCCGCTTGCACTTAAATCTGAAAACAGCAATTTTATATCACCACAGGTAATTGAAGGTGCAAAAAAATACCGTGTATTATACGAAAACATAACAGATACGTGTTTTTTTCACTTTTGCCCAGTCCAGATTTGTTGATAAAACACCATGCAGTTTAATTTGAATCCAGCAATTTTGTTTTTGATTAGAAGATTTGAGAATAGCTGTGATTTGCCGTCTTTTAATAAGAGACTTTCCAAAACTATTCCATACCTTCTAAAAATTTTTATATTTCTTGAACATGTGAGCGAAATGCAGGTGTAAGCGATCAAAGAGGGGGTTAGTAACATGGAAGGTAAGGTTACGAGAGAGGTGCACCTTCCAGTGCCGCGACAACAACTCATGCCAGCGGATCGTCAGTTGCAGGACGCGTCAGGCCTGTCATCGTTCTGGTCAGGGCCCTGTGAATCTCATTAACGAACAGCGTCGCCAATCTGTCCTTTCATGGTTTAATGCAACCATGCATCCAGCAGTCTTACCTCCAACGTCCCCCCATCACAAAGGCCACAAATGTCGTCATCAGCATCATCAGCATCCCGTCCAACAGAAGCAGCCCAACATGTCAACTCGTGGGTTAACCCACCACTGGGATAATCCATTGACTGAAACTCTTGATGACAAAATCGTTGAGTCAGAAGCCATGTTAAAAAGATCAAGAGGATGATTTAGTCAGCTCTGACGCCCAGTTACTGATGCCATCAGAGGAGGAGAAGGAAGCCGGGTCAATCGGCAAAAATCCCGGCGGGTCGACAACGCCTTGCAGGCCCTCTTGCTTGTAGCCGCAGCTTTCTGGATGCAGAAAGTCAGGACTACCAATGTCACCTGTGTTGATGATGTATGATGATGACGACATTGCTGATCCATCGTCGGTCTTTTCGCAGAATTTGCTTGCGAGCGCTTCATCATTGGCGAGAGGAAGACGATGGGTAGTGTCAATACGGGTCCCATCGCCACAAAAATGAAGAGAGGGCGGTTCGCTAGAAGTCCGCTGATATATATCCGCCAGCCACGGTCAGAGCGCAATCCCCGCTCCTCACTTATCGCCGTCAAAAAGGTCCAGGACCACTCAAGCCTGGGCCTTCTTTGAGGCAAGCCTCTTATTCAGCCAGCGATGTCATATGCCGGCCTTTGCCGGAAAACGCATAAGTAGAGGCAAGAACCTTAAGTGGTTAACCACCGGATCCAACATGTCTAGTCACATGCAGCGAGTAACATGAGTTGAAATGGAGGGAACACTTGGCCAAAAAAGGCCAGAACGAAGCCGGGCCTCCAACCACTGTCACACCCGCTGTCTCCCCCGCCTCCTCCATCCTCCTCCCGCCACTAGCAAGCGTTTCCTCCAGACTGCCCTGTCTCTCAGAGTCATCATCAGGATCAGCCTCCGCTTCACCTCCACCATCGCCCAAGTACCACCCACCACCAAGACCCATCCTAACCCCTTCTTCCTGTCCCCAGTTTGGACGACGCTGCACGCCTACAGCGGGTTCAGTCGAGCAGCCAGCCTCAGTCTTCCAGGGTTTGGAGGGCAGAAGAAACACTTTAACAAACCATCCCAAAGCCAAAGAGCCTGAATGTCGGCATTGCTAGGCTTTTGGCCTGAAATGTTGCCCTTTCCATCTGGTGGCACACAGTAAGGGTTCTGCCACAGCATGGCCCTTGCCTGCCCCCAAAACCAAGAATGCCGAAGTCTTCATTCTTGCCAGAAAACCATCCCTGCACCTTGCCAGCCACGTGTCATCTAAAATTGTCAAGCGCATTGTCTGCCATCTGTACAAAAATAATAAGTAGGGTGGCACTCACTAGGTTTAATTCTCAATCGGTGCGGTCATATAGGTGAATATAATGTCCACCAACAGACAGCTATATGTTTTGATTGACGCTACACAACATGTGATGCAAAAGAGTTACATTTATTATAATTACAATTCACAGCTCCCAAAAAATTTCTTAACAAGTTACAAAGTGACTCGAAAATTGACTTTTCGGTCCTATTAGACCTTTCTCAGAAAGTCACTGTGAAATAAACAAAATACAAACAAATAAGAAAAAGTGCCAAAACATATATAGTGATAACAAGTAAGTATATACATATCTATCTCTCTAAACAGAGTAGCAAACACATGTATGCAATGGATAGCCTTTAAAGGTAAACAAATTTAATGTCAGTCCAAATAGGACAACTACTGATATGTGATACATATAAACCATATTGTATCTAGTATATGAAATCATTATATGGTACTATACATTATACATACATACATACAGACAGTAAATCCTGGTTACAATGAGGAATAACATAAGATTGTACAGTAACGGCATTTGTAATATTGATATTTATAATATATGACATATACATATACATATATACAAACAGATCAGTAATCCTGGTTACAATGATGGAATATCCCTATTGAGCCATATATCACTTACCAATAGTGTAGATAGATAAGGAGGTGAAGAAAAGGCCGTACCCTTTGGAAAAGGAGCCTATAATGGTGAGCAGGAAATGTGCCAGAGATATAGGGCATCCGCCGGCCGAAATAGACCGAACCGAAGTCGCCTCGGAGTCCCCGTAGCGTCACTTCCGTTGGGGAAAAAAGAAACATGGGAAATTGTATTCAAAAACATTGCCGTCCCTGCGCAAAAGCTGGCAGCGCTATGCATGAGAGATTTAGAACACAATAAATGGAAAGAAAATAGAAGGGCGGATTTGAATAGTAGCAAAGATGGTAGTAAATGATATGCTATAAGAAGGAAATTAAAGATGTAAAGTTAAAACATAAAATAGAAAATAAATGGATCCCATTATGCAACAAGGTATCTGATGGAATGCGTGCTGTAGAGGTGGGAAGAGTAAGAAAGCATAAAGGAAAAAAAGAGCATACAGAAAATATGTGCTGTAGTAGTATATAGAAAACATAAAGTACATAAAAAATAAAGCATGTAAAAATACGGAATAAAAATTTATTAAGAACAATTAGAAATGACAAAAATAAAAAAGTAATCAAAAATAAAAAATGAAAAGTGAATAAGAATATTAGAAAATGTAAAAAGACAACTGATGAAGAAGGGAAGACAAAGAAAAAAGGGGGGGAAAAGGATGAAGGAAAAAAGGAAAAAGAAAAAATAAAAAAAGGAATAAACACGTAAAATGCAGAAAAATGAGGTACGCTACAGGACCAAAAAGAGACAAAATAAAATAGAAAAAAGAGAAAGGTAGAAAAATAATAGTCAACTAAAATAGAGATAATAAAACTAAGCAAGAAAAAGGATATCAGATGATGAGTGTCTATACTGTAGGTGTCTCACCCCTGTCTGTAAAACTTTGTCTGAAACGTTTGCTGCAAACAAGAGTAGAAACACAGCAAAATAGTTTAACATAGACATACTGACAAATTCAATTAAATAGGAAATCACAATCCCTGTTTAAACCTGTATTGCTGCAAGGTATTGAGTCTAAAAATCCAAAAGGATTCTCTCTCCTTGAGTAATCTGATATGGTTCCCTCCCGTCTAGGTCTCTTGACCTGTTCTAGATCTGGAAGCGAGCTGTTAAATGTTTATTGTCCTGCTCCAGGAAATGGTGTGGTACAGGTAGCCATCTTTTTTGCACCGGATGGACGATTTGTGACTCCGAGAGTCTATCTTTGAATCTCTGGACTGTCTCACCTAGTATAACAGTCCACAGGGGCATGTAAGAGCATAGCCAACATAGGAACTCTCTCATGAAAAGGGTCCGCCGATTGAAAATTTTTTATCCTGTTCTAGGATGAACCACCGATACCTCCTCTTAATGACACCCGAGCAGTGGTCAACACTGTGCTGGACAGGAAAAGTACCCTTCTTCCGGGGAAGATAAAGTGTCTGATGTATTACTCCCTTAGTGGCCCTATTTCCGCCTGTACCAACATATCTTTGATATTTTTAAGTCTCCTTGAGCATATCAGGAGGTGATTCTGAAATTGTTCAAGACGGGGATATGCCTTCTGTAGTATAATCCAGTGTCGTCTTAGAATAACTGTTATACCATCGGCATTTTTAGGATGATAGGTATTGACGAATGGAAATTCTAATGGGTTAAGGGGCCCTAGGTTCTTTTGTATCAATGTCAAATTTCAAAACATTCTCTGGATACCCTCTCTTAACGGAATTTAGATCTCCATGGCCTTCAGTCTCCTCCTGTCTCTGTGCATTGATTCTTTCTCAATACTATGATCCTCTTAGATGAGATCTAGGTAGAGATTCTTAATATATAAGGGGTGACAATCTTATAGTGGCAGGAGATTGTTCCTGTCGGTCGGCTTTGTGTAGAGATCAGTACTAAGATTATTATTGGCACTTTTGATCACTAATGTGTCTAGCAATGGGTGGGGTAATCTGTTTATGCTGTGTTTTCATAAAGTAAACAGAAGTTCTGGTCTCAGAGAATTGAGCCCACGTAACAAATGGTTTAATGATGTCTCAATCCCCTTCCCATAGCATAAGAGATCGTCTATGTACCTTTTCCTTCACAGTCTCACATGAGCTGTGGAAAAGGACAATCTGTTACACATGGTGAGCTTCCAAAATATGCCATGTAGATGTTTGCGTAGGGGGGGGCCAATATTTTTGACTCCCATGGCTGTTCCCGTGGTCTGAGCATACAAAGAGTTTTCGAACATAAAATAACTGCTACTCCAAAACGCATTGTCAAAATTCTATACAAAATGCAATTTTCCACCACTGACATATCTAGTGTCCGAAAGGAATTCGTGGCTGCCTCATACCCTTGGAATGGTCAATGGTGTGTATAAGGCTACCACACGTCTAGGGTTATCCAATAGTGCTGTATCTGGAATATTATTGGTCATATTAAAAATAGAGAGGAAATGACCTGTGTCCTGTAAATAAGATGGTGTAGTTTGTACCAAGGGATTCAGTATCTGCATCTGTGGCCGGAAAAGTCCATCTGACCACCGACACATGGACTAGTAAGCACGGCCAAGGCCGCTATATCTCTGTGACAGCTCACGGGCTGAGCTGGGTGGATGTCTTCTGTGTGTGACGGTGGCGCTCAGGCTCGCGTTAACAACGCTCTTCAAAACCACAGGGATTGTGTCAGGACTCTTTCCCCCAAGGTCCTCTGGTGGCATCACTAGCCATAGAAACTAATCTTTTTTTGAAATTGAATCTGACTTGGGAGACCGTGCCCCACGACATTCAGGAGCTGTGGACAGCTCTCCGCAAACGATACCGCGAGCGCTGCTGGTGGACAAGAACCTTGTGCCAGGCAAGGTGGTATGCGATAAACGGTCGAAATCTGGCTGGCCGCCCTTAGATCGGTAGGCTGAGCACATCCCCTTTGCCTGGCACATGACATTGAACCTGGACGTCCAAGCAAATTTCTAAAGACTACCCGGGTCTGGGACAGCCTGCTGAAGAAGGCTGCCGAGGTCTTAGTTCGCACTTCCGCCTTTCGCACCCCTGCTTCGTCCCACCTGGCCTGCGTTGCAGCTTCAGCTCGGCCTTCACCCGTCAACCGTCTCATTGTTGACGAGGCAAACACTCTGGAAATACAACCCTCCACAATGCTCCAAGCGATTGTGGCAGCAGCGCAAGCCATTACGCATACTAAGTGACACACATTGCCTGACAAGCACCGATCGGACCTCTTGGAGTTTGAGACCACCGAGAGTGAGGCAGGTGAAAGATCTCTGGCACCATCCCTTCCAGTTTTGAGAATCCACCAAATGTCAATGTCGTACACATGCCCTTGTCAGCATGAGCATTGTGGTGATTTAGTTCTGGAACGATCGTTGGACACTCTGAAACAACAGATCCCGCCAGCGACGGAGGAGGAGACGGACACAGATGCGGAGCCTTTCTCTCCGTCAAATCCACAAGGCCCGACAGTTTCACAATTTCATCGGTCTTCATTAGGCAGTGGTTCGGGGTCCAGAGCTAGTGCAAGGTGGCGCATCAGCTCTCAGGTGCATCATCTCAGGCAAGTCAGGGTGGTTTTGAAGCTGTGCCGGAGGGGCAGGAGGAGGAGGGGATGAGGAGGAGGTATTCCTAGACACCGATGTTACCGACGTCCCTGCCTTGGAAAGAGGTTGGCGCGAATTTGAGGCGGAGGAGGAAGATGAGAAGATCAGTTTTGCTAGTGCCCCTCGACCCAGAGGCTTGGAAATCAAGGCTCCATCTCTCACATGAGTGCTTGGATGCTCCATTTCCTCCAACATGATCCTCGCATTAAGGCCATCAAAATGAACAACGTTACTGGGTGGCAACCTCCTAGATCCCCGGTACAAAACAAAACTCAGCACTTTCCTTCCACCTACCCAAATAGAGAGTAAAATGCAGGAAATGGAGACTTGCTGATTGATCAACTGGAGACATCTGTTGCATCTGCTTGACGTTCCCCAAATGTTACGGTGGAACAACGCCAGCGACGTGACAGCAGTAGAGTCCCAAGTAGCCGTAGGGGCAGAAGCAGCAGGAAAGGTGGAAGAACCTAAGGGGGGAACCCTCGGGAAAATTTCTTTTTTTTTACCCCCTAAACCAACCTTCATCGCAATGAAAGGGCACACATCCCAACACCCAAAAACCCAAGTTTAAGCTCAGGGTTGCACACTATCTCCCGTCTAAAACACGATGTTTTTGTATGTTTCCGGCCCCAATGGGGGACTTCGGGGTATCCAAAAATGGACAAATTTGGGCCCGGCTGGCTCGCCACCCCAAAATTAGAGGTTTTTGTCCCCCCCAAAGAACCCCAGCGTCATTTTCTGAGGGGAAACCTTCAGCCAGCCGGTGGAATCATTACAGACAAACGCACCCGGTTTTTCCACAGATAAGGGGGAAATCGTTTTGACTTTCATAAAGATAATTCAGGCATGGATCTCTGATATGTTGGGGCCCCCCAATTTGGGGCCAGGTCACCGATTATTTGCGGGTCAAATTTTCACTTTCCCCTCTCCAAACAGAAATTGGTCCCGGAAAAACTTTTTTTAAAAAGGGTTTAATTTCTTTACTGCAATTTTTATTCTCATTTTCCCCCAAAACAGTTAAAATTTTGCTGGTTTGCTGGGGAGACTGTAAAAGGACCCCAAAGGGGTTTTTTAAATTTTGAAAAAACCATATTCCATTTACTAAACTTATCTTTAAAATTTTTTCGCAATTGCCCAAGGGGGTTTTGGGGTTCATTTTGGGCCCTCACAATTTTTAACAGTTTTTAGAAGTATATTTAAAATTTTTTGGGGTCATGTTGCTGTGAGATATAAAAAATAATTATGGCCCTTTGGAACAGAAATGGGGCTTTTAAGTGCATTTCCCCCCCTAAACAATTTTTAACGGTTGGCTTGAAAAGGGATATTTAAAATTTTTTGGGGGCCCAGTTTTTTGGGGTGAGATCCCAGAAAATTTTATGGTTCCTTTGGGAAAAGAAAAATGTGGCTTTTTTTTGGGCAATTTCCCCCTAAAATTTTTTTAACAGTGACTGAGAAGTAAAATTTTTTAATTTTTTTTGGGGTCATTTTGGGGGTGAGAAAAAGGCTTTAATCGGGGTCCTTTGGAACAAAAAATGGGGTTTCCCAAGTGGCATTTTTTCCCTCAAAATTTTTTAACAGTGGCTAAAGAATTCTTTTTTTATAATTTTTTGGGTCATGCTGTTTAAAAAAATGCAATACTACAGGTCCTTTTCTAAAAAATTTTTTTTTCTAATAGAAAATTTGTTTTTCAAAATTGCAAAAGGGGCTCATGGATGTTTTGTTTTTGGGGGCATTTTGCGGGGACATGCAGCTTTTACTATGGGGTCCTTTTATAAAAAAAATTTTGTTCTAACAAAACATTTGTTGTTCCACAATTGTCCAAAAGGGGGTGAAGGTTCATGCTTTGAATTTTTGGAATCATTTTGCTGTGAAAATCCCAGCTATCCCACGGGTCCTATTATAAAAAATGGGGTTTCTAAAGGACATTTTTTCTTAAACCAATTGTCAAGAGTGGTTTTAAGGGGTGATGGTCTGTCAAAAAGGAATGGGTTAGGACACTGTTAAATGGACACATATTGCAAAATTATTTGGTTTTTTCCCAAGGATCTTTAAATACTACCCAACCCCTTGTATTGAGAAAAACCCTTTTTAAAATTATAATTAAAAAAAAATTAGAAAAAAAAAGACATGGGGGGATTCCACCCATTTTAAAAATGTGTTGTTAGAATAAATCTACAAAAAAAATTTGAAAGTACAAAATAGCTTTTAAAAAAAATTTCCCTTTCCTGAATTGTACGGGGGAAAGGAAAGGGGAAAAACTTGCCCAGATGTAGGTTTTCAGAGGAATGGATTTGGGGACCCAAACGGAAAAGGGGAACAAAGTAAAAGGGGCCCTTTTCCTTTCCAGCACTTTGAGTAAAAATTAGAAAAAAAATTACCAAGAAAAAAAAAAGGGGCATCTTGGGGTAACAGGGCGTTAACCACCAGTATTTCCAAATGAAGCTCAATTGGTCCCCACTCATATGGAGGGGGGGAAGCGCTACCCAACCTTGACTGTGTACTGAGGAAGGCTGGAGTTCTCACACCCCCTTCCCGCTTCCCCCATTTTGCTTTAGCAAGACAGTTTTTTTTGGGGCTGGGGTCATCAGGGCATTTTAACCTGCGTTGGGTTTAAAAGATGACTGACGCCAGCCTGGGCCCCTCACCGCACCCCTGTACTCCCGGCCCCGGTATGCTGTGGCAAAACGGGCAGGTAAAAGTCAATGTCCAAATTTAACTTTAAAAAGGGGTTGAAAGAACCCCCTTTTTCCCGGGACTTTTTTTAAACTGGGGGTCCCGACAGGTTTAATGGGGCATTTCTGCGGTCCAGGGGAAAGGGATGTCAATGTCCAGTTCAAAATAAAAAGGGGTTTTGGGTTTAAAGAAGCCCCCTTTTTTTCCCGGGGAAATTTTTTAATTTTGGGGGGGGGCAAAAAAAAGGTTTAAAGGTCATACTGCGGTCCCCGGGCAGGTATAGTCAATTTCCAAATTTTAAACTTAAAATTTGGGGGTTGAAAGGACTCCTTTTTTTTCCCCCCCCTTTTTAATCTGTGGGTCAGACAGGTTTTAAAGGGGCATGCTGCGGTTTCCCGGACAGGGTTTTTCAATGTCCAGTTTAACTAAAATTTGGGGGTTGAAACTTTCCCTTTTTCCCCGGGACTTTTTTTAATTTTTGGGGGTCAAAACAGGTTTAATGGGCCATACGCGGTCCCCGGGGCAGTTTTTAGTCAATGTCCAGTTTTAAACTAAAAAAGGGTGGTTTTTAGACTCCTTTTTCCGGCAAATTTTTAATTGGGGTCCCGGGCAGGTTTTTAAAGGGGCATGCTGGGGGTCCATGGGCGGGGGTTTTCAATGTCCCAGTTTTAACTTTAAATTTGGGGTTTTTAAAGGGGCTACTTTTTTCCCCGGGACTTTTTTAAATCTTTGGGGGCATGCAGGTTTTTTAGGGTCATGGCCCGCATTCCAGGACAGGGGTTTTTCAATGTCCAGTTCCCAAATTAAAAATGATGGTTTCAAATAATATTTCCTGCAGCGAATGATTTTAGTTGAAATGGAGGGAACATTTGGGCCAAAAAAAGGGGCCAGACCCGGAAGGGCCCGGGGCCCCAACCACTGTCACAACCCCCCTCCCCCCCTCCCCCCTCCTCCCGCCCCCGGCAAGCGTTCCTCAACTGCCCAGTCTCTCAAGAGTCCTCATCAGGGATCCCCGCCATTGGGTTTAGCCTCCACCCTCACCCGGTACCACCAGACCCAAGGGGAACCCTCCCCCCATTCTTTCCCCCAGGGTTTTACGACCTGCAAAACCATTAAAAGTGGCCCCGTCGAGCCGCCCCCCTTCTGTCTTCCCGGTTTGGGGAGCAGAAAAAAACACTTTAAGGCCAAACCATCCCCCAAAAGCCGGGGAAAGTCGGGCAAATTTCGGCGTTTGGCCTTGGAAAATGGTTTGCCTTTCCGGGCTGGTTTACACAGGGTTGGGGGTTTTGCCCCATCTGGCCCTTGCCTTTCCCCCAAAACCAGGTGCCGAGCGGGGATTTCTTTGCCAATAAGCCGTTCCCCTACCCCCGGCCAGCCACGTGTCATCTAAAATTTCAAGCACATTGTCTGCATCTGTGTCCAGAAAAGACCATATGACCACCGACACATGGACCAGTAAGCACGGCCAATGCCGCTATATCTCTGTGACAGCTCACTGGGTGAGCTGGGTGGATGTCTCTGGTGGTGACGGTGACTCTCAGGCTCGGCGCACGCTCTACAAAACAGCAGGGATGGTGGAGGGTTCTTTCCCCCAAGGTCCTCTGGTGGCATCACGTGCCCAGAGAAACCAGGCCGTGTTGAAATTAATCTGTCTTGGAGACCGTCCCCACACAGGTCAGGAGCTGTGGACGGCTCTCCGCAACGAGACCGAGCGCTGGCTGGGTGACAAGAACCTTGTGCCAGGCAAGGTGGTGTGCGATAACGGTCGAACTCTGCTGGCCGCCCTTAAGATCGGTAGGCTGGAGCACATCCCTTGCCTGGCACATGTCATGAACCTTGTCGTCCAGAAATTTCTAAAGCGCTACCCGGGTCTGGACTGCCTGCTGAGGAAGGCTCGAGGTCTGAGTTCGCACTTCCACCGTTCGCACCGCTGCTTCGTCCCGCCTTGCTGCGTTGCAGCGTCAGTTCGGTCTCCCCGTCAACCGTCTCATTGTTGCCGTGGCAACATGCTGGAATTCCCCCCTCCACATGCGCCAGCGATTGTGGCAGCCGCGCAATGCCATTACGTAGTACGAAGTAACACATGGCCTGACAAGCAGCGGTGCGGACCTCGGGGTGTTGAGCCACCGAGAATGGAGGCAGGCGAAAGAGCTCTGCACCATCCTTGCCAGAATTGAAGAAGCCACCAATATGGTAAGTGCGTAAAATGCCATTGTCAGAATGACCATTGTGGTGATCTGAGTTCTGGAATGATCATTGGACACTCTGAAACATCAGGTCCCACCAGCGACAATGGAGGAGACGTACACATATGCGGAGACTGAGCCTTTCTCTACGTCGAATCCACACGGTCCGACAGTTTCTCAATTTTATCGGTCTTCATTAGGCAGTGGTTCAGGGTCCAGGGCTAATGCAAGGCGGCGCCTCAGCTCTCAGGGTGCATCATCTGAGGCGAGGCAAGTCAGGGCTGTGTTGAAGCTGTGCCAGAGGAAGCGGAGGAGGAGGAGGTATTCCTGGACACCGACGTTACCGACATCCCTGCCTTGGTAAGAGGTTGGCGCGAATTTGAGGCGGAGGAGGAAGATGAGGAAGATCAGTTTGCTAGTGCCCCTCGACCCAGAGGCTTGGGAAATCAAGGCTCCATCTCTCACATGAGTGCTTGGATGCTCCATTTCCTCCAACATGATCCTCGCATTAAGGCCATCAAAATGAACAACAGTTACTGGGTGGCCACCCTCCTAGATCCCCGGTACAAAACAAAACTCAGCACTTTCCTTCCACCCAAATAGAGAGTAAAATGCAGGAAATGGAGACCTTGCTGATTGATCAACTGGAGACATCTGTTTCGTCTGCTTCACGTTCTTCAAATGTCATGGTGGAACAACGTCAGCGACGTGACAGCAGTAGAGTACCAAGTAGCCGTAGCGGCAGCAGCAGCAGCAGGCAATGTGGCAGAAGCCTAATGGGTGCCCTCTGGCAATCTTTATTTACAACCTCACCAACGCATGTAATGCAGGGCACACATACAACACACAGAGACCAGCTTAAGATCATGGTGCACGACTATCTGCGTCTCAGCACCGATGTTTTTTGATGTGTTCCGGACCCAATTGACTACTGGGTATCCAAAATGGATGAATGGCCCGAGCTCGCTCGCCACGCCATAGAGGTGTTGTCCTGCCCAGCAGCCAGCGTCATATCTGAGCGGACCTTCAGCACAGCTGGAGGAGTCATTACAGACAAACGCATCCGGCTTTCCACAGATAATGTGGATCGTTTGACTTTCATCAAGATGAATCAGGCATGGATCTCTAATGATGTTGTGGCCCCAATTGCCGAGGTCACCGATTAGTTGCCGGTCTACTTCACATTCCTCTTCAAACAGAAATGGTCCTCTTGAAAATTGTTTTTTAAAATGATCATTTCTCTCTGCAATTTTTATTCTCAGTTCCCAAAAGATCATTTTGCTGGTTTTGCGGTGTGGAGACTGTAGAAGACACCAAGGTTTCATGACAAAACCGTATTCCATTTACTCAGTTTATCTTTAGAATTTTTCGCATTGTCAATTGTTTTGGGGTCATGTTACTGTGAGATACAGCTATAATCATGATCCTTTGGAACAGAAATGTGGCTTCTAAGTGGCATTTCTCCCTCACAATTTTTAACAGTGGCTGAGAAGTCATTTTTATAATTTTTTGGGTCATGCTGCTTTGAAATGCAGCAATACTACAGGTCCTATTATTAAAAAAAATGTTGTTTCTATTATTATTATTATTATTATTATTATTATTTATTTCAGAGCGCCATTAATTCCAGGGCGCTGTACATTTAAAGGGAATTACATACATAACAAATATTGAACAAATACAATGGTGACAAAAATGACTAGTAACTGAAACAGAGAGGAAAGAGGACCCTGCCCGCGAGGGCTTACAATCTACAGGAAGAAGGGGGAGAGACAGAAGGTGTGGGGCAGACATGCTTGCGGGCCGGTGTAGTGGTGGTGGGGTTACTGTGTGTTTTAGGCTATCCTTAAGAGATGGGTTTTCTGGTTGCTTTTGAAACTGGTGAAAGTTGGGGAGAGTCGGATGTTTTGGGTTAATGAGCTCCAGAGTGTGGGTGAAGCACGGAGAAGTCTTGGAGACGGTTATGTGAGGAGCTGATGAGAGGGGCGCAGAGGAGAAGGTCCTGTGAGGAGCGGAGATTGCGTGAGGGAGGTATCTGAAATTAGGGCAGAGAGTGTATGGAGGGGAGAGGTTATGGAGAGCCTTGTAGGTCAGGGTTAGTAATTTGAACTGAATTCGTTGGGCAATGGGCAGCCAGTGAAGGGATTGGCAGAGGGGAGAGGCAGAGGAGTAGCGAGGAGAGAGGTGAATCAGACGGCAGCAGAGTTTAGGATGGATTGGAGGGGAGCGAGGGTGCTAACTGGGGAGGCACAGAGAAGGATGTTGCAGTAGTCAAGGCGGGAGATGACGAGGGCGTGGACTAGCGTTTTAGTAGTGTCAGAGTTGAGGAATGGGCGGATGCGTGAAATATTTTTCAGGTGGAGGCGGCAGGCAGAGGTGAGGGCTTGGATGTGTGGTTTGAAGGATAAAGAGGAGTCAAAGGTTATCCCAAGGCAGCGGACTTGTGGAGCTGGTGAGAGGGTGTGGCCATTAACAGTGATAGAGAGATCAGATGGAGGGGTAGAGAGGGACGGTGGAAAGATGATGAATTCTGTTTTATCTACATTTATTTTTAAGCGACGGGAGGAGAAGAAGGAGGAAATGGATGATAGGCATTTTGGGATCCGGGAGAGAAGGGAGTTAATGTCAGGACCGGAGATATAAAGCTGGGTGTCGTCCGCGTACAGGTGGTAGTTAAAGCCATGCGAGGCTATGACCTGACCCAGACCAAGAGTGTAGATAGAGAAGAGGAGTGGGCCCAGGACAGACCCCTGAGGGACACCAACAGAGAGCGGGTGGGAGGAGGAGGTGGTGCAGGAGTGAGAGACACTGAATGTCCGTTCAGAGAGGTATGAAGAGATCCAGGAGAGGGCCAGGTCTGTGATGCCGAGGGAGCAGAGGATTCGTAGCAGGATCGAGACGTTGACAGTGTCAACGGCAGAGGACAGGTCTAGGAGGAGAAGGACGGAGTAGTGGCGTGAGGCTTTAGCAGTTACTAGGTCGTTGGTGACCTTGGTTAGGGCAGTTTCAGTGCAGTGGTTGGGTCGGAAGCCTGATTGGAGTGGGTCAAGGAGAGAGTTGGAGGAGAGGTGGGAGGACAGCTGAAGATAGACGTGCTGCTCGAGACGTGCTGCTCGTGCTGCTAACAGACATTTGTTCTTCACAATTGTCAAAAGTGGCTCAAGGGTCATGTTTTGAATTTTTGGGGGCATGTTGCTGTGAAATGTAGCTATACTACAGGTCCTATTGTAAATAATGTGGTTTCTAACAGACATTTGTTCTTCACAATTGTCAAGAGTGGCTCAAGGGTCATGGTGCTGTCAAAAACAGGAATAGGTAGGACACTGTTAATGAACACATATTTCAAAAATGACTTGTTTTTGCAAAATCTTTAACATTGCTAGCAATCCCTGTAGTGAGACAACCCATTTAATACATTTAAAAAAAAGAGAAACAAAGATGTGGTGGGAATCCATCCTATTTTAAAAATGTGCTTTCTAGAATTAAACTACTAAAAAACTGACATGCACAAAATAGCTGATACAAATATTCCTCTGAATTGTACAAGGGAGGTACGGGAAGACTTGAACAGATGTAGGTTACCCAGGACAGGCATAGTCAATGTCCAGTTCAACTAAAATGGTGGTTGAATGACTCCTTTTTCCGGCACTTTTTAAATCTGGGGGTCAGACAGGTTTAATGGTTATACTGTGGTACAGAACAGGTATGGTCAATGTCCAGTTCAACTAAAATGATGGTTGAAAGACTCCTTTTTCATGCTCTTTTGAAATCTGTGGTTCATGCAGGTTTGGGGCTCATGCTATGGCTCAGGACAGATATAGTCAATGTCCAGTTTAACTAAAATGGTGGTTCAAAGACTTCTTTTTCCAGCACTTTTTAGTCTGTGGGTCTGACAGGTTTAATGGTCATACTGTGGTACAGAACAGGTATAGTCAATGTCCGGTTCAACTAAAATGGTGGTTGAAAGACTCCTTTTTCCGGCACTTTTTTAATCTGTGGGTCAAATAGGTTTTAAGGGTCATGCTGCGTTCCTGGACAGGGATAGTCAATGTCCAGTTCAAGTAAAATGATGGTTCAAATAATACTGCCTTCTGGCACTTTTTAATTTGTGGGTCATGCAGGTTTAAGGGTCATGCTGTGGTACAAGACAGGGATAGTGAATGGTCTGTGACTTTTTTTTCAAAGATGTCGCACTTTGTCCCTCTACCCAGGTTTCCATCTGCACCTCGTCTTGCCTCTCTCTTCTTTATACATGTTTTCCGCCTGCACGGTCTGTCCCGGCACATAATTTCTGATCGTGGGGTTCAGTTTGTGTCTAAGTTCCGGCGTGCACTCTGCTCCCGATTGCAGGTTAAGTTAGACTTCTCGTCTGCGTACCACCCGCAGTCTAATGGCCAGGTAGAGAGGGTCAATCAGATTCTGGGCCGCTACTTATGCCACTTTGGTTCGGCTCGCGAGGATAATTGGGCCAGCCTTCTACCCTGGGCCGAATTCTCGTACAATTCGCTGGACTCCGAAGCTTCGGGCGCGTCTCCCTTCTTTGTAGTCTATGGTCGGCACCCCCGCCCTCCTCTCCCTCTGCCCTCCCCTTCCGAGGTTCCCTCAGTGGATGCCATGGTTCACGACATATCTGCCATTTGGGAGCAGACTCGTCAGTCCCTACAGCATGCGGCTGTCCGCATGAAAACTCAGGTGGACAAGAAAAGGAGACCTGCTCCGACCTGTGCGCCAGGAGACAAGGTCTGGTTGTCCGCCAAATACGTCCGGCTGAAAATACCCAGCTTCAAGCTTGGGCCACGCTTCCTGGGGCCCTTTGAGGTGCTGAGGCGTATTAATCCTGTAGCCTACAAGCTCCGGCTCCCACCCACCATGCGGATCCCAAATTCTTTTCATGTATCCCTTCTGAAGCCGGTCGTGCTGAACCGTTTTTCCAGAAAAGTCGTCCCTCCCTCTCCTGAAGCCGTAGCCTCCAACATATTTGCAGTTAAGGAGATCCTTGCTGTGAAATCGGTTAGGGGAAGACAGCATTTTCTTGTTGATTGGGAGGGATTCAGGCCAGAGGAGAGATCTTGGGGCCGGAGGAGAACATCTTGGACCGCGGACTCGTGTTGAGGTTCCTCCAATCCAGAAAGAGGTAGAGGCCTAGGGGGGTACTGTCACGAGTGGGTCCGCAGCCCCCCCACCCGGGCTGCGGGTGCACTCGTGCTGCTGCGGCCCCTTCGGCGTCCGGGGAGAGTGGCGCCGCGGTCCGTGCCCCTGGCCGCGCAATCACTCGCTCCCCTGCACGGCATCCCTTACCTGTCCACGCTCCCGCATCCCCACGACTTCCCTGCCAGCCGGTGCGCGCGTCCCCCGCGATTATTGGGTAAGGCTGGTCGCTGACCCTATATAAGTTCCTTCCTTCCGGAACGCCCCCGCCGGATCTTTAGTGCCCTACAGCCTTTAGAGAAAGCGTTTCCTGCGTCTAGTTCTGCCTACCGTGTACCGAACCGTTACACTCCCGTTTCTCGACCACGAATCTCTGCCGCCTGCCCTGACCTCCTGCCTGTCCCCGACTACGTCTCACGATTTTGTATCACGCACTGCCTTGGCTGCCGCTGCAAGCAAGTCACGCCAGTGGAAGCAACCTGATAGTTTCCTGCCGCAGCAAGTCCATCCCGCTTTGCGGCGGGCTCTGGTGAAAACCGGGTTCTACTTAGACTCCGTTCCCTGGTACGGCTTACACCATCGCTTGCGGTGGTCCAGCGGATCCACTACCACCATCCGTGACGAAAGTTATGATTTTGTAATGCTTATTAATGACTTAGTTAGTCAAGTAAAACTTTGTCATAACCACAGCTACTAACCATTGAACACCAGAAACAAGACCTTGCGTTTTAGTGATAATATAGCCCAGTTAGTCTTGTCAAAGTTGCTCCCATCCTTAGGTTTGCTTATTTTTCCTGCTTCCAACTAATCAACCTTAACTAACTGCCCGCCGGCCCCATAGACGTTCATTATTCACGGCGCATATATGCCATGAATAAATTACATGTCACTTATCTCCCCCCGTGGCGTATTATGCGAGCGGAGAGAGGAGACGTAATCCATAGTTCTCTATGAGAACTGTGGTTTACCTTAATGACTGGGACGTATTTCGCCCGTATTTGAGCGCAGTACGGTGCGAATTACTGACTGAAATACGTCCCAGTCATTGCCGTTTGAACATAGCCTTAGGGTCTGTCCACACAGCAGTGACTAAATACCGGTTGGATTCTGTCTTAAATCTGGCCAGTGTTTTGTCGTCTTTTGGTTGATTTTGGGGAACAGTTCTGTGGTTTTCGCCGTCCCCCTCAACCATTCAAATGCACATATTCTGCCCAACAGGTTTGTGGATTCGCCGTCCCGTTCAACCATTCAAATGCACATATTCCGCCCAACAAACAGGCGGAAGATTGTGCATGTTGAAAGTTTTTCGGAACGCCGGAGTTGCAAAAAAGCGTCCAACAGAAAATTCATTCAGTGTGGACTGTAAATTTTTCGGAAGGCTTGCAAGTGTAGTTTCACGAGGGCCCCTTTAAAGAATATTTTAAATCTGGGAATGGTTGCAAGTTGGTTTTCAGACGGTTTTCAAATACAAGAACCATCTGAAAATCTGACCAAAAACCTTGGGCAGACCCTTATCCTGGGCTAAACCTGTTGTAGTAGAAGCGACAGTGTGAGAATGATGGGAGGAGAAGAAGTGAGCACAACACTCCAAGAGCAGCAATAGCTTTATAATGGATTTTATTTGAAACTCCTGCATACGCCCCTAGTTCTCAGTATTATTAAGCATCCGCTGTCTAGTATTCTACACAGATGATTTACACAATCATTGTATTTCATTTCCAGATTAAACACTGGCACACAACATCTATAAATCTGCAGTCATAGGAGCTGAAGCCTCCATCTCAGTATAATGACTATAGGTCTCAATTCATCCCCAGTGGCTTAACCTCAATCAGGTATTTCCGTAAATAAAATAGTGATGTCATATCACTCAAGCAAACTGTGCCTTTCTTATTCTTTACAGCAAAGCTATTAAAGCTAAATACAGTAAGAGTTGTATGTTCAGGGTCTGGCAGAAATAGCAGAAAATACTTTTATTATTGACATGATCGCTTCTTTAAACACAGAAATGTCGTAATGTAGTAACCCCCTCAGAATCAGCCCATATTCATTTTTTTCTTTGTGTTTCTTCTCCACCTTCCAAGATCCTTAATTTTTGATTTTTCCACTGACATAGTAGTATGAGAATTTGTTTTTTGCAGGACAATAAGTACATTATACCATTACCCTATTCCTTACCATATATTGTACTGGGAATTCAGAAAAAAAAATGTGGGGTGGAATTAGTAAGAAACCCAATTCTGCAACTTTTTAATTGTTCATTTTGTAATAATAGTAACATATAGGGCCACATGTATGAAAACTGTCTAGGTCTAAAACTCTCTTTGTTGCCCATAGCAACCAATGAGAGAGCCCTTTTCATTTCATATAGTGCTCTTGAAGAATGAAAAGGGTGCTGTGATTGGCTGCTATGGGCAGCAAAGAGAGTTTTAGACCTAGACAGTTTTCATACATGTAGCCTATAATCTTTATTCTGCAGATCAATATCATTCTGGTGAAACTGAAATTATATCGTTTTCACCATGTCCCAATACTTTGAAAAAAATCGCAAAAATACATTTTTGGCAATTTGCTTTGCATTTTCTGAGACCAATAACTTGTTTTTATTTTTACACTACAGTAACTGCAGTGAGATGCCGATTTTGTTGGTACCAAATTAAATACAAGTACATACAACTTTTTGATAATTTTTTATTCCATTATTTCTTTGAGACAGGATGACCAAAAAAAATTGGGTATTGGATAGTGGGTATTTTATTTTTGTCATGATATTTTGTTAGATGGGATTCTTACAGACATAATGATACCAATTATGTACATTTTTAATTTTTTTTACATAATAAATTCGAAAAGGGGGGTTGAATTTGTTTTTAAAAACTTTAAAAAAAAATTTTTTTTACTGTAAGTTACAGGCCCCAACCCCTGCCACCCAGAATGCTTGAATATGTGACACCTGATTGCTTGTACATATGTACTACAGTATTAAGGCATTTCATTGATCTCCTATATTACCCTGCCTATGGTAGGATGTAAAAACATGGTAGGCGTGGAGGACTTCTATAGGCAATGGCAACTGAACGGCACATTGCAATATCATTGTGGAGGGGCTGATCTGGTGGTTTAAGTGGGCGCTGCAGCCTTTTCTAATATTTAAGATGACCCGATCTTTGCTCCCAATCACTGATAACTCCTCTTTGTCATCAGGGTACAAATGGATCCCTACATTTGTTTTCATCCCTTGTCACAGAACAAAACCCTGCAAATTAGGACCAATTTAAGCAACTTCCAGTCTTTCGACAGATTTGCCTCTTAGTAGTCTGCCCTCCACACTCACGGGGACAAACAGTCCACTTATAGAAGCTTTTCTAATAAGACACCAGCACATAGAATTCTTTGGTTGAAATGGCCGTAGTGTTTATTAAGGTAACATATATTTCATATATCCAGTTAAAAGCCTATGAAATTATATAACAGCATATAATATAAAAAAAAAATTTAATTAAACGTCCAACTAGTAAACTATACAAGTCAACTAAACCCCTCTTTAAAGGGGATCTGTCACCATTTTTTTCCTACTTAAAGCAAGATACTGATACATATTCTACTCTTTTCAGCTGTTTGACTTGGACCCTTGCTGTCTCTGCCTGTAATACTGTAAGGATGGGGAATATGTATATATGTTTATATATCTTTATTGTGAAGGAATTTGTACATAATAATATCTCTATATTCTACTCTTATTGCTGTGTCATTGTGTAGTTAGAAATGGGTTACTAGCTTTGCATTGTAGGAATCAAGGGAGAGACAGTGCTGCTGGGTTAAGCAGACAATCAGAGAGCTGACAGGGGTGGAGTTAGGATTTATACAGCTAAATAGGGAAACCTGTCAGCTCTGTACTCAGTTCCAAGGTTAGTTCAGTTCTGAGTGTATATATAGTTCCCACTGTATGCAGCAGAAAAAGGGGAACCCTACCTATTTTCTGGTGATAGGTAGAGCAGATCAAGGTGGACACCCCACTCACTGATAGTCCAGTAAGCAGAAGGTATCCAGAAGAGGACAACGATGAAATGGGCAGAAGCAGTGGGGAATTGGACCCTAGAGGTACAGGTGGGCAGCATGGGTAATAACTGCCCTTACAGTGTAGACCTCAAAGAGAGTAACCCAGTTAGTCAGTCCTGGGTAGCATACCAATAGGTCTGAAGAGGGGCCTTAGGCATGGGTACTATGCTAAAACATCAACATGAGTAAAAAAAAAAAGGGGGAGCAGTTAATGTGTTGTGGCTCCTGTTCCAGTGAGACCCAAACTTTATGTGGTATGGTCTATACCATCTCCAATATATATTAGCTGCTTCTTTTATACTATTCCCAAAAACTCCCCCTCCTTTATAGGGCCTCAAAATGTGTAGGCCAACAATATCAGATTACTAGTATGCTAATTAGTTGAACCTGTCACGCAAAGCAGTTATTTTTTTAGGTGCTAGGTAATAAATAACTGTAGTTGTCCAGGATGTAATTTGACAGTGTGTGCGCAATACATACCCACAGTACAGTGGAGCTGCCCTACATTTCCTAACTTGGACTAGGTATAAACTTAAAGGTATACTATACTTTCAATTACTTAAATGATAAAGTACCAACTAGTGGTTATGTCACTCTATTCCAATATATGAAACCAAAAAAGAAATAAATATAGCGGACTAAACACTACACAACATAAATAAAAAAAAAATTATTTGAAAAATAAAACAAATAACAACAAAGACATGTAACAAAATTGGACAAAAACAACAAGATACAGGCAGTATGATAGTGGAGTTGTAACACACAGGGGCTCCAAAGCCAGTCAGGACATAAAATTGTAATTAGCGGCAGACCCTACGGGTCAGCAACAGTATAGGTACATCAGGCCAATAATCTGAAGACAGAAGAAATACCAAAAAACAAGCCAGGGGTCAGGAGAGGTACAGATTCAGGAGACAAACCGAAGTCACGAACAAAAGCAGAGGTCTGGTAACAATGAATGTAGAAAAAGTCAAAGCCAAGTTAAATAAACTGAATGTGAACAAGGCTCCAGGCCCTGATGGCATTCACCCAAGAGTTCTTAAAGAGCTTAGCTCAGTTATCGGTGTGCCCCTGTACATGATATTTAGAGATTCACTGGTGACTGGTATAGAACCAGGAGACTGGCACAAGGCAAATGTAGTTCCCATCTTCAAAAAAGGTTCCAAGTCTTGCCCAGGTAATTATAGTTTAACATCTATTGTGGGAAAAATGTTTGAGGGGCTCATAAGGGACTATATACAGGAGTATGTTGACAAGTACAATATTATTAGTGATTGCCAGCATGGATTTACTAAGGACAGAAGCTATCAGACCAATCTGATCTGTTTTTTGAAGAGGTGAGTAGAAGTCAGGAGAGCGGGGCAGTTGTGGATATTGTGTTTTTAGACTTTGCAAAGGCATTTGACACTGTCCCGCATAATCGTTTGCTAGTTAAATTAGAATCCATTGTGTTAGAGATAACAATGTGTAATTGGATTAAAAACTGGATGCTGGATCGTACTCATAGAGTGGTGGTAAATGACTCCTACTCTGAGTGATCCCCGGTTGTGAGTGGTGTGCCGCAGGGCTCAGTATTGGGTCCTCTCTTATTTAATGTATTTATTAACGATATAGTGGAAGGGATCAATAGCACGGTTTCTATTTTTGAAGATGACACCAAGCTATGCATGGTAGTGCAATCTATGGAATATACTCATATATTGCAAGCAGACCTGGACACGCTGAGTGCTTGGGCATCCACTTGGCAAATGGGGTTCAATGTGGATAAATGTAAGGTTCTGCATCTCGGTAGAAATAATCTACAGGCATCATATGTCCTAGGGGGAGAAAAACTTGGAGAATAGCTTGTTAAGAAAGATCTGGGCGTTCTTGTAGATCACAGACTACAGAACAGCATGCAATGTCAATCAGCTGCCTCTAGGGCAAGTAAGATATTGGCGTGTATTAAAAGAGGCATGGACTCGCGGGACAAGGATGTAATTCTACCGCTGTACAAAGCATTGGTGCGTCCTCACTTAGAATATGCTGTTCAGTTCTGGGCCCCAGTTTATAGAAGAGATGTAATGGAGCTAGAGAGAGTACAAAGACGAGCAACCAAACTTATAAGGGGAATGGAGCATCTTAGTTATGAGGAGAGGTCAGTAGAATTGAACTTATTTAATCTTGAGAAAAGACGGCTTCGGGGGGACATGATTAATTTATATAAATATAGAAATGGTCACTACACAAAGTATGGGGAAAAATTATTTCAAGTGAAGCCCCCTCAAAAGACAACGGGACATTCCCTTCGACTAGAGAAAAAAGGATTCAATCTCCCGAGGAGAAGAGCATTCTTCACTGTAAGATCTGTGAATCTGTGGAATAGCCTGCCTGAGGAGCTGTCCACAGCATGAACTGTAGAGAGTTTCAAGAAAGGCTTAGATACCTACCTGGAACTAAAGAATATTAATGCGTACGTAGCTATGTAAAATTCTGGATCTGTCTGGTGGAGGGTCTGGTGTCAGAGTTATGGTCTCCAGTGGAGCAGATTGGTTCTTGACTTGTGGGTTTCAGGGCATTAACCAGTGGTGAGGCTGGGCTTAAAGTCCTTGTCTCTCTCCCTCACCCACATTTTCCTCACCCTTGGTTGAACTTGATGGACACGTGTCTTCTTTCAACCATACTAACTATGTAACTATGTAATACTGAAAGCAGGTGAAAAGAGTAGCTAGAACCTTTCACAGGCATAGGCAGAAAGGCCGATTGGTGCGGTATCCGGACATTTCTATTGGCCTGTGTGACATACCCTCTGTTCTGAGTGGTAGTAGAGCTGTCACTCCTGAGCTCACCAGCAAAGCTTCTCCCAGGGTGTGGATATAGGCCAGGTGAATTAACCCCTGCAGAGCATTGCACCTTAGAAGCAGGGAACTTATCAGATATGTGAGTCCTGACAGAAGGTAAATGTAATAAGAAAGAAAAACAAATGAATAACGTGTATACAAGTGAAATATCATTAAAGGGCCATTTGCATGGCACAGGGCAAATACCGGTCAGTTTATCTGACCGGTATTTGTCCTGTTTTCGTGCCGTGCACACGGACGCTGGGGGACGGCTTTTCCTCGTGGTTTGCGGAGAAAAGCCCTCGCCCTTCACATAGACATGTTCCTATTCCGTCCCAAAACCCGTGCAGCTTTAGAGAACTGCTCATAGCAGCCACAGTATGACATGATATTCTGTAAATTACATAGTTCACAAAGTACAAGCTTAACATTTGGTCACCTGTTCTTTATTTGAACAGAGACCTTTATTTTTTTTTCTACTCTACTCAACGTCTTCTGACCCATTGAAGATGTGATGCGCCCTGGAGTGGCGTGCGGGAGATTTAAAAATGAATGAACAGGGCTGTGCCTGATATCGGGCTGAAAAGATGCCAGATATCTGGTGCAACCCCGTTCATACATGTCGCCCTTTATCTTTCAAGTTATTACATTGGTGATATATTTTTTAATTTAACATTCTGTTTTATCCAGTTAATCTTATATAATTCATATAGCATCTTGAAAGAATCAGAATCTCATCCTGGCTTTCCATAATAGTCCGCTGACATGATATATTGTATAATTTTCATGGTCAGGTTTTGTCATTGAAGCATGGACCCACTATTGAAGACAAATGAAAAAAATTCCAAAAATCCTTTCATTAAGGTAAGGTGTGGGAGTTAAAAAAGATTGCCTGGTTAATTTTTTGTAACTAACTATAAGATTACAAAAATCTATAATTCCCTTGCCATTCACTGACACTGCTGGTGGTGTCTCCCTGGACTCCTGCTTACATGCAGCGGTTGTGGTCCACTCATGAGCACCACAACCACTAATTGGCATCAACAGTCACATGCTATTATTGCCTGACATTACTTTTCAGAAGTGAGCAGATCGAATCGTTGACATCAGGCAATAGAAAGTGACCACAATAGCATTCATAAGCCGACAGAAGCAGCCGGATGTACACAGAATACCGGAGAGCCACCAGCCGCAGCGTCAACAAGGTGAGCATCATTTTTTTTTATTTCACTGGAGCAGCTTATAATTAGTAAAAACAAAAAAAGGACTGGACAATCACTTTGACTCCTGAATAACAGTCTGTACATGACCAAAATAGAGTCTAGCCACTCCCCCATGTAGACAATCCAAAAAAAAAGTTGATCAGCACATCCAAACCAACTTATGTAGGTGCACGATGGTGTGGCAACAAAGCAATGCAAACACGACAAAATATCAACAGTACTCTACAAACGCTAAGGGTCACATGTATGAAAACTGTCTAGGTCTAAAATTCACTTTGTTGCTGATTGCAATCAGAGCACCCTTCTCATTTTTCCAGAGCACTATATAACATGAGAGGGGTGCTATGATTGGTTGCTATGGGCAACAAAGTGAATTTTAGACCTAGACATTTTTCATACATGTGCCCCTCTGTGTGGATGGGCAGAGTGCACAACCAAAATGGAGCCTTCCACTCCCTCATGCAAACAATCTTAAGCAAAAACTGATCAGCACATCTAAAACACAAAATGTGAACTAAGAACCTCAAATTTTCATGTATCCAAAACTGCATTTTAAAATAGTTCCTATATTCGCTTTGACCATCTCTTGGCATTTGTTGAGTGCTGCTATTTTGTTGCGTTTGCATTGCTTTGCTGCCCCACCAGCGTGTACCTACATAATTTTCTTTAAAATTGTTTTGAATGTGCTGATTGACTTTTTTTATGGATTGTTCGCATGGGGGAGTGGCTAGCCTCAATTTTGGATGTGCATTCAGCCTATCCACACTGTACAGTCCTATTCAGCATTATGTGAAATCTTTCAACTGCGCTTCTGATTTTTTAAATTTGAAAAACACATCAGGACTAGAGATGGGCGAATTGATTCTAACGAAGTGGAATTCGTTTAGAATTTCAGGAAAACTCCGGTTCTGAACGAAGTCGAACTTTGGGGTACTTCGGGTGAACGAAGTGTGCTTTTGATTGATAAAATGGCTGCGAGCACATGGCGCTACATGGGGCAAAGCACTCTGGGAGGAAGAAGGGCATAGCCTGCATGACATGTGCAGAGATGAAGCCAATCAGAGACCGGCGGGATTCTGTGTCGTCACCGCACTATATAATTCCGGGCGCGACGCCGGGAGCTCTCTCTCCTCTCATGTACTGATACAGGGAGGGTGATGCACCAGGCGGCTGATTGTGAAGTAGCTTCTTTACCTGAAGAACTGTTTTCCCTATACAGCGGATTTTTGTGGCCGGACTGTCTCAGTTTGACTCACGAGACTGTTCTTTCATGTTCTATTTCTGATATTTTCATGGGGTACTTGGATCTGAAATCCAGTGTAGCGTCCACTGCAAGCTGCATATACATTCAATATCAAATGGACCGATACTAAGCCAGTATGGCTTGTTGTATTTCATTTAAGATACAGCAGTTTTTACACAATACTAATACCACTGCACATTTTTGGCACTGCTCCAATTCTATTGGCGCAATTTACATCCAGGGGATTTAATTAAAGACATTGTTTTGCTGGTGTGCTGACCACCAAGAAAAAACCGTCATTTTTCAAAACGCCAAAATAACATACATATTTTTCCTGTAGACCTTAATACACTATCACAGCGACCGGTTTATTATCAAGTTATATCTCAAAGGTGTGTGGCGTATGGTCAATCACGCAATTTGTAACACGCTTCCAATGCTACTAGTTTGTGGTGGCCCACAGTTGGTTTGGCGAAATTTACATCCAGGGGTATAATTTTTAAGCGTTGTTTTTTTGCTAGGGTAGTGCTGGACTCCAAGTAACTGGTACTTTTTCTTCGACCAATATATACTCATACATTTTTCCTTGCTTGCATAATTCACATGCGAGGTTTATTTAAATTTATATCTCTTGTTTGTGTGGCGTTAGATAAAACACGCAATTGTTAACACGCCTACAAAGCTTCTAGTTGTCGGTGGACCAAATTGTGTGGCGCAAACTTTTATCATCCACGGGGTTTATTATAAGCGTTGTTTTGTGGTGTGCTGACCACACCCCATGTAAACCGTCATTTTCAAACGCCAATTTATATTTACATTGTTCCTCCTGTAGCATTTGTGTCATCTAAGCGAAGGTTAGTTACAATTTTATCTCTTGTTGAATGTGGCCCGTAGAAAACACAGCATTTGTAACTCGCTACTCAATGCTTACTATGTTTGTGGTAGGCCCAATTGTTTTGGCGCAATTTAATCCAGGGGGTTAATTTTAAGCGTTGTTTTGATGGTGTGCTGACCCCCAAGATAAACCGTCATTTTCAACGCCAAAAAATATATTACATCTTTTTCCTTGGTGTTTGCCATAATCACAAGCGAGGTTATTTACAATCTTTAACTCTTGTTGTATGGCATAGAAAACAAGCAATTGTAACTCGCTGGCAAAAGCTACTAGTTTGTGGTTGGCAAATTATTTGCGCAATTTAAATCCATGGGGTTAATTACAGTGTTGTTTTGCTGGTTCGTTTGCTCGACACAAGAAAACCGTCATTTTCAACGCCAAAATTGCAGTATGGTAAGAGAGAGAGATAGTGAGAGAGAGGCCACACCCTCTGTAGCGCTCTGGGGTGTGTGTGCAAAGCGAAGGTTAATTACAAATTTTATCTCTTGTTGTGTGGCGTAGTAAAAACACGCCTCCATTGTAAAACGCTCAAAGTTATCTAGTTTGTGGTAGCCCAACTTTGTTTTTGGCGCATTTAACATCCAGCGGTTAATTAAGCATTGTTTTGCTGGTGTGCTGACCCAGGAAACTCATTTTCAACGCCTAAAATATATACAGATTTTTACCCTGTAAGCATAATTCACAAGACGAATGCGTCTATTACGATTTTATCCTCTTGTTGTGTGGCGTTAGAAAAACAGGCAAATATAACACGCATACAAAGCCTACTAGTTTGTGGTGGCCCAATTGTTCTGGCGCAATTTACATCCAGGGGTTAATTAAAGCAGTTGTTTTTGATGGTGTGCGACCCAAGAAACCGTCATTTTCAACGCCAAAAATATATTTAATTTTTTTCCGGGTAGCTTAATTCACATCCGCAGAAGGTTATTACAATTTATTAATTATCTTGTTGTGTGGAGTAAAGAATGAAAAACAACGCTAGTGTAACACGCTACATAGCTACTAGGTTGTGGTGGCCCAACTGTTTGGCGCCAACTTTACATCCAGGGGCATTATTATGCGTTGTTAGTGCCTGGTGTGCTGACCCAACAGAAAACGGTCATTTTCGAACGCCGAAAATTTAGGTACATTTTTCCTTGTAGCATAATTCAGAAGCGAAGGTTAATTACATTTTTATCTCTTGTTGTGTGGCGTAAAAAAAACACGCAAATTTTATGTAACACGCTACAAAGGGGGCTACTAGTTTGTGAAGGCTGGCCCAATTGTTTGGCGCATTTTTCCATCCGAGGGGCTAATTAAAGCGTGTTTTGCTGGTGTGCTGACCCCAAGCAAACGTCTCATTTTCAAAAGCCTCAAAATAATACAGTTTTTTTTCTCTGTAAGCATAATTTCACAAGCGTAAAGGTTAATTACAATTTTATATCATTGTTGTCGTTGCATAGAAAAACACGAAATTTGTAACATGACTTCAAAGCTACTTGTTGGTGGTGGCCCCAATTGTTTGGCGCATTTTACATCCAGGGGGTTAATTAAGCGATGTTTTGCTGGTGTGCTGACCCCAAGAAACCGTCATTTTCACGCCAACAACTTATTCATTTTTTCCTGTAGCATAATACAGAGAGAAGGCTAATTACTATGTTATCTTTGTTTGTGTGGCGTAAAAATCACGCACATATTGTAACCACGTCTACAAAGCTACTAGTTTGTTGGTAGGCCCAATTGTTTTGGCGCAATTTACATCCAGGGGCTAATTAAGCTCGTTGTTGTGCTGGTGTGCTGACCCCAAGAAAACCGTCTCATTTTCAAATGCCATAAATACTACATTTTTCTGTAAGCATAATTCACAAGGGCGAAGGTTAATTACAATTTTATCTTTGTGGTGTTGCGTTGATAAATCACGCTATTTGTAAACAATGGGGGGCTACAAAGTACTAGTTTGTGGCTGGGTGGCCAATTGTTTGGCGCAAATTACTCCAAGGGGTTAATTAAGCGTTGTTTTGCTGGTGTGCTATGACCCAAGAAACCGTCATTTTCAACGAAAAAATTATACATTTTTTCTTGTAGCATAATTCTCAAGCGAAGTTAATTACTTTTTTTCTCTTGTTGTGTTGCGTAGAAAACACGCAATTGTAAAATTATTACATAGCTTACTAGTTGTGGTGTGGCCCAATTGTTTGGCGCAATTTACATCCTGGGGTTTAATTATGCGTGGTTTTGCTGGTATGCGGAGCACCAAGTAATAATCCGTCATTTTCAACGCCAAAATATATTCATTTTCCGTAGCATAATTCAAGCAGGAAGGTTTATTAACAATTTTATCTCTTGTTGTGTGGCGTAGAAAACACGCCAATTGTAACTATGCTACAAAGCTAATCTGAGTTTGTGGTGGGCCCAATTTTTTGGTGCAAATTTACATCCTGGGTTCTAATTATGCGTGGTTTTGGCATGGTGTGCTGACCCCATTGATACGTCATTTACAAACGCCTAATTATACCAATTTTTACCCTGTTAGCATAAATTCACAAAATGCGTAGGTTAATTTCATTTTTTAATCTCTTGTTGTGTGGGCATAGAAAAACAGCAATGGTAACAAGCTACAAAGCTACTCGTTATATGGATGGGCCCAACTGTTTTGCGAATGTACATCCAGTGGTTAGTTAGCGTTGTTTTGGTGGTGTGCTGACCCCCATGAATATCAGTCCATTTCAACGCCAAAATTTATACATTTTTTACTGTAGCATAATTCACAAGCGAAGTTTATTTACCAATTTATCTCTTGTTGCACATTTGTGTGGAGTAGAAAAAGCCATTGTAACATGCTACAATGGCTACTGTTTGTGGTTGATATATTCTCTTTTGACGCACAATTTACATCAGGGGTTAAATTAAGCGTTTGGTCTGCAGTTGTACTCAGTAAAAGAAACTTTGTTTTTCTCCACCACAGAAGAAATTATGTTAGCATAATTTCATATCCAATAGGTTAATTAAGCCTGTTTGTGCTTTTATAATCAGTTAATACACAGAGTTTTTAACGGCACATACAAGTCAATTTTTCCTGCCATTTGTGGAGCGCAATTTTATATCCAAGGGTTACCCAACGCTACTTAGTGGGTTCATTTGGAGTCTAATACAGGGTGGGTATTTATCATATACCAGATATTTCATCAATCCAGTGTCTGTACATTTTAGAACAAACAGTATGTCAGACTGAGAAGGTGGCAGGCTCTTCATCCATGCGGAGTGGCAGAGGCACAAAACATTCCAGGCACCAGGTCGCAGCTCAAGCATGGGGACATCGCAGCAGGGGGCCACATCGGTGAGGCCATCATACTGCAGCTTTTAATCTTGCGGCCATGTGTTGTTCAGCAAACCCATTGGTTTCTTGATTGGTTGGACTAGTTCTTCCACTTCCTCCCAGATTTGTAATATGAACTACCCCAGCCAAGCAGTCTAGGTGGGGAACGTTAGCACCCTTCCACCTTAGTTGGCATGGCCCCGGGGAGCGGTGTTCAGCTGGCCTCCTGTCAACTGTCCTCTACCGCCTCTGTCCACATTCCGGTTCCCTCAGCAGAGATCTACTTATTGTGGTCTGGGCTCTGCGCATATATAGCCGACGGATGAACATTTGACGGAGGGCGAGGTAAGCAGCTATTGGCAGCGAGAAATGGGGCCAATATCCACTGCCTTCTTGCTGTAGCGCGGCACAATGTATAGATGTTCGAGTGTGGCATGGGAGGTCATGTTTGTGAACGGGGCAGCATCTGCATACCTAGACCGGTTGAGGGTCAGCCAGCGTGTGACGATGAAACAAAAATAGATGATGATGTCCCGACCGCACTTGGGAGCCGGTGTGTGGCCAAGGGCTTCTTTCATCGTAAGGAGAACGAGGACTTAGCTTGCGCGTCAGGCAGCCGGCGCAGCCAGGCAAGTGGGGTCGTTATTGTGGCCGTGATGAGTCAGCAGGATTGGCAGCAGTGTGAGGTCACGGGGTGTAAAAAAACCCGCTTCGCAGGGGGTCCAGAATAGTAGCGGCACAGGGGCTAGCGAGGCGGCGGCGGCAGTAGTAGTCACTCAGTGCGGAAGCTGTTGGCGGTAAATTTCACGATTCTCGGCGGTTGTGGAAAGTTCTTTGCTAAGGACACCGGGAGGAAGACCGAATTTGGGTATATGTAGAATCTTGGGGCAGAAGATAGTGATGGCGTGGCCAGGGAGCTAAACATTGGCACCTCGGGCCCTGCGTCCAAGCAAGCAGCGTCCCACATCCGGTGGCCTGGGAGAAAAGATACCGTGGCTCTGATGTGGTGGGTCCATACTGCCGCCGCAGCAACAGCTGCCCCAAGCAAGCAGCAGCGCCACAGTGGCAGGCATGCCATTGCACAGCCAGTCAAGGCTCCACCACCTCTGCATAAGGCGAGCTGTTTCTCTTTGACATCAAATCTCACCGGTACACAGGATGCATCCTGCTCTCGCTACTCAATGGCGCCAGCAGTCGTTCAGTCGAGGCGATTTGCAAAGAGAAAAACCAGTATGCATCCAACCATCCTAAGGTGCAGCTAGCTGACTGTGCTACTGACCAAGTTGTTTGTACTGCCAGATCCCTTACCTTCCAATAATGGTGGACTCTGCACCATTCAGAGAACTAATGGCTTGTGCCGAGCACGAGTTGGAGGTTCCAAGCCCGTAATTTATTTTCCAAAATTGGCAAGTACAGACACTTTCATAAATATGTAGAACAGAAGGTGGGACTGTTCCTTGAGGCTTACGGTTTGTCTACAAGGTGATCGTCAGCGGCGGACGTCTGGTGCTGTAACTACGGTCAGGGCACAGTACATGTCCTTTACGGCCACACTGGGTGAATTGTGCCTTTCACGCCAAGGCACAACAACAACTTGGGACAGGAGGACACCGCTTTCTCCTCCACCGTATTGTCAAAACTGCTGTTCCTGTGCCCCAATGTCAGCCTCCTCCTCCTCACACCACCACCATTCTCAGCTCCACAAGTACTGCTACCATCTTACCACATGTGTATGGCTCACGCGGTGTCACGCTGTTCTACACCTGGCTTGGCCTCGGCGAAACGAAGTCACACAGGGGGAGGAACTTCGCTCCGCGTCATGCAGCAGAATTCGATAGTGTGGCTTTCTCAGCGGCAACTGCAATCAGGAAACTATGGTGACGGACAATGGGGAGGAACATTGGTGTCACGCGCTGCACCGAGGGAGGGATTTGTCCATGCGCTCTGCATGGCGCACGTGTTCAATCTGGTTGTGAAAAGGTTCCTGAAGTCTTCCACCGATTTTCAGAAGATTCTGAAAATGGCCAGGAAACTGTGCATGCACTTTATCCATTCGTACAAAGCCAGGAACACCCTCCTCGAGTTGCAGCGGCAGAACGGCCTCCCCCAACACACTCTGATATGCGATGTTTCCACCCGTTGGAATTCCAGCCTGCACATGTTGGACCGACTGTATGAACAGAGAAAGGCCATTAACGATTTTTGATGATCCAGGCGGACAGGAGTACTCCCCTGTGTAACTTTGATGTCAGCCAGTGGCAGCTCATGCGTGACACCTGCCGTTTGTTGAGGCCATTCGAGGAGGCCACGTTATTTGTCAGGCCAGGACTACGGGATGAATAACGTCATTCCACTGCTTCATGTCCTGGAACAGATGCTGAAAAATCTGTCTGGGCAGGGGACTGGAGACGTGGCGACTACATCTCGCGGCCACATGAGTCCGGTGGGGACTGAAATGGAGGAGGAGGAGGAGGACATTGGAGCAGAAGCATTGTCTGGTGAAATGAGTGGATTTTCTACCCAGGTGACAAGAGAGGAGGAGCAGGAGCAGCTGGAGGAGGTAGATGGAGATGAGGAAGACGAGGCAGATGACCCGCAAGCACCGTGGCAGTATACAGTGGATATGGAGGCAGGGAGCCCCTCGGAGTTACTTGTGCAGATGGCCCGCAGCATGCCTTATTTGCATGGCTGGGACAGAGAATAGTCAGCATCCGGCAGAGGGTTGACTTTTCTGGCTCTCCACCCTATTGGACCCTCGGGCTACTGCTCACCAATAATGGGAGCCTTTTTTCCCAGCTATGAGAGGGAGGGACCAAACTCAAATACTATGGGAAATCCTCCGTAATACAGTTCGGCCGCTGTCTCATCGTTGCGGCATCGTCCCTCCCTGACAGGTGATGACCCGGGGGGCTTCCTCAGCACGCTCACGTACTACATGCCACGGTGCTGGGGTAAGTGTGGGGGGGGAGGGCCAGTACCAGCTCATTTCACGCTGCAACCTTAGTCTGGAGTCACTGTTTGAGCAGCATTCCCCTCAACAGCCTTTGAGGGAGGGTAGTCACCAAGCGGGCAGCCCGCAGGGACTCCTGGAGCAGTCCCATGTCACCAACAGGTGGTGGCCTACATTGGCAGCACTTGCCCACCCCTGTTAGGTAGATCGACTGGGACTACTGGGCAAGCACAAACTGGATGTGCTCGGTCCGCAACTTGCCGAGTTTGCAGTGGAGAGACTGTCCTGCATGGCCCAGTAGTGTGGAATCAGACGGGGTGTTCAGTGCGGCGGGGGGCCATCGTTACCAAAAGGAGAACCCGCTTGTCCACGGGAAATGTGGAACGACTGACTTTGTCAGATGAATATGGCGTGGATCGGCCAGGATTTCTCCTCACACCAATGCCTTAGGTCAGAACTTCTATCAGACAATAATAACTCAACCAAACTGTGGAAAAATGACGTGCTGGGTTCAAACTACCTACCTCTGCCAATATTTTGATGCCGCCACCCGCATGATGACACACATCTGCTGTCAGTTTCTCCATCTGCCACCAACCATCTTTTACAGGGTTATGGTATTACACACCACCTCCACACTCTGTCATTGTGCATTGTCTGACCTCATGCTGTGCTTGTCGGCCTGCTGCCGTGACCTCACACTACTGTGTCATTGTGCCACTGTCTGATCTCAGGCTGGTGCTGCTGTGGCTGCAGCTGCAACGTGACTCCTCACACTGTGTCATTGTCCCACTCGTGGTCCTAATCCTGTTTTTTGCCACCTCAGAATGTCATTGTGCCACTCGTTGGACCTCATGTGCTGCTGTGGCTGCTGCCGTGACCTCCACGCTGTGTCATTGTCCCACTCTGTGGCCTACTCTGTTTTGCACAACCTTCCGAATGTCATTCGTGTCACTGCCTGTCCTCATGCTGCTGCTGTGGCTGACTGCCGAGACCTCCACACTGCGTCATTGTCCCACTCTGTGGGCCTACTCTGTTTTTGCACCTCCAGAAATTTCATTGTTGCCAACCTGGCCTGACCTCATGCTGCATGCGGTGGGCTGCCTGCACCGTGACCTCCACACTGTGGTCATTGTCCCACTCTGTGGCTCTACTCCTGTTTTGCCACCTCCAGAATGTCTTTGTGCCACTGACTGACCCTCATGTGCTGTCTGTGGATGATCCGTGCACCTCCACATGTGTCATTGTGACACTGTCTGACATTCATGCTGCTGCTCGTGGCTGTGCGTCGACCTCCTCGCTGTGTCATTGTGCCACTGTCTGACCTCATGCTGATGCTGTCGGCTGCTGCCGTGACCTCACACTCTGTCATTGTCCCACTCTGTGGCCTACTCTGTTTTTGCCCCCTCCAGAATGTCATTGTGCCACAGGCCGACCTCTTGCTGCTCGCTCTAGCTGCTGCCGTGGACCTCCACACTCTGTCTTTGTCCCACTCTGTGGCTACTCCTGTTTTTGCAACCTCCAGAATGCATTGTGACCACTGCCTGACCTCATGGCTGCTGCTGTGGATGCTGCCGTGGACCTCCACACTGTGTCATTGTCCCACTCTGTTGGCCCTAATCATGTTTTTGCCAACGCCAAGTATGTCATTGGTGACACTGCCTCACATCATTGCTGCTGCTGTGGCTGCTGCGTGACTCCACACTGTGTCATTGTGCACTGTCTGACTCTCATGCTGTGCTGTGGCTGCTGCCGTGAATTCCCACTGTAGTCATTGTCCCACTTCTGTGGGCACTACTCCTGTTTTTGCACATCCAGATTGTTCATTGTGCCCTGCCTGACCTCATGCTGCTATCTGTGTGGCGCTTGCCGTGACCTACACACTGTGGACATTGTGCCACGTCTGACCTCATGCTGCTGCTTGTGGCTGCTGCCCGTGACCTACAACACTGTGTCAGTTGTGCCCTCCCTGTGCTGGAACCTCATGCTGCTGCTGTGGTTGCTGCCGTGGACCTCCACACGGTGTCATGTGCCATGTCTGACAGCATGCTGCTGCTGTGGGCTGCTGCCGTTCCTCAACACTGGGTGTACATTGTCCACTCTGTGCCTACTACTGTTTTTGACACATCCAGAGATATCATTGTGCCACTGTCTGATCCTCAGTGCTGTGGCTGCTGCCGTGACCTAGACACTGTGTCATTGTGCCACTCTGTGGCCTATTCATGTTTTTGCCACCTCCAGAATGTCATTGTGCCACTGTCTGACCTCATGCTGCTGTGGCTGCCGCCGTCACCTCCACACTCTGTCACTAATGTTGCCACCTGAGCTCTCAGCTTGTTTTTTTCCAGCTTTCTCTGGCATGACTTTATCAGCCAACATTCCCGCTTGAGTTTTTTGGTCAGTTTTGCCCTCTTAAGTGCCCAGGGAATTTTATAGTGAAGCGATTCTAAGAGCGGCGGCAGTCATCTGCGTGTCATACAAACACAACATTGTATGAAGACCAAACCAAGCTCCCTCTGCATATTTAAGCATGGCACAACGTTCTACAGCACCCCCGCAGGCTCTGTGCAGCCTGGAAGTAGCTGTTTTTTAACGTGATTCGTGCCGAAGTAATTCGGAACGAAGTTATTTTTTGCCGAGAAATTTGGCGAAGTGAACGAAACTAATTTCGGAAAATTCGCCCATCTCTAATCAGGACCAATGTTCAATTATATTTTGTGTCAGGTAATGAAATAAAAAACCATAATAATGCCAGTCAATATTTGCAATCATTTTAGCTACTCTTTATATTGACAAACACAAATGATGAATGTATTTTTTCTGAATATTGAAGCCAATATTTTTACTTGTTTTGTTCCAATGCATAGTATATTATATACTTCTAAGATATCAAAGTATTTGGAGATAATCTTCTCTAGGAATCAAAGGATTTTGAAAAGGATTTTTGTTTTACACAAGGATTCAGGTACAATTGCATAAATATGACAACATTAAGAATATATAAAAAATATATAATAGACTGGGTACAGTTTCTTTTAAAATCACATTTTAAGAACCACTAGGGTTCTATTCACATCACCTGTATGTCACTAGTATACTGTACATCAGAGATATTGTCAAAGAGGTATTCCTTAATGTATACTGTGGTGAAGCCATTGGTTCTACATGCCAAATACAGTTTCTTTTGGCTTTTCTTTGGTCTATTTTACAGTGGTATATGGTGCTTTCACATTCCACACATAAAACATATTGTCTACTTAGCTTATATATTTGTTATAATACCTTTGCCAGCAACAAACAGTTGAAATCTGATGTAAATGGGTCCTAATAATTGGTCTACAACAAACACACAATCAAACAACATATTGTCAACATTTATTTTCTAAAAGTTTGCATTTATAACACAAGCTATCCAGTGTAAAACCTAAACATGATTGCAATCAATTTGCTGCATACTTGTATAGAAAGTTAGTAATATCTAGAAGATTTAGGGCCACATGTATGAAAACTGTCTAGGTCTAAAACGTACTTTTAGACCTACACAGAGCTCCCCTTTCATTTCATATAGTGCTCTGGAAAAATGAGAGGGGCACTCTGATTGGTTGCTATGGGCAACAAAGTGAGTTTTAGACCTAGACAGTTTTCATACATGTGGACCCTAGTTTTAAGCTGAAGGGTAGAATTTGAATAGATTGTCAATATTAGATCAGTGAGGGTCCAGCTTCCACCACCCCGATCAGTCAGCTAATTGAAGGGCCTGTAGCTCTCCAGCAAATACTGTGGCCTTTTCATTGCTGACCAGGTACAGCTCTATATATTTTGCAGTGGCTGTGATTGGTACTATCTACCGTTCAGTCTCATTCAGGTGAATGAGACTGAACTGCAAGACTAGACATAGCTACTATAAAATGTATGGTGCAAATCATCGCAACCCCTTCATACAGCTGTGCGGTGGGGCTACTGAGGTTAGAACCTATACCATTTTGATATTCACAGTCTAAAGTCCTGAAAAACCTATTTTAACCTGTTTTGTAATGGTTTTTAAAGTGTATAGGAGAATACAGTATCTTAAGAGTTTGTTAAGAAATTATTCCAAGTATTGCAAAGTGAAAACAATTGTATTTTCTTCCTAACAGAAAAATGCATTTGCTATTCCTCCGTCACATGTAATTTACTGATATGTACTCCCTTCAGAAGCAGCGTGAAATGTTTGGTAAGTGGAGAGCTCCCTTGTGACTTGAGATCCATAATTCCTATTCACTTCTATTTGTTGCAAGTGCACATGAAGATAGAAGAAGACAGCCTGCAAACTCGCTGGCTTGACATTGCATTCAATATATGTATGTGGGTCATTTAAAAAATCTAAGTGGAATTATGTTTGTTGGTAATACAACATTACTACTTCTTTATTACGGTTCAAGGTTAATGTATTTTTGAAAAACTAAGCTGAAGGCACAAGAGATATTAAAGGCAAGTTCCATTAGAAAGGATAAACATGAAGCGCGACATGTACGAACCTGGTGTAGACTTGCCAGTTCTACCTCTGTTTTAATAGTGTAAGATCCGACAGTGTGTATGAAAGTGACTCACAGCACTTTATCAATGTGTCCCATTCTAGAGCAAAAGTAGATTCAGCCACTTTAAAACTGGTATGGATTTTTACAACAATTTTGCATCAAACTTTGGCACATTTTTGGCACATTGTACGATTTTGCCACGACACACCACCGCATCTTTGGTGCATTCATAAGTGTTGTGCCAAGTTTAGGCATATGGCTATTATGACATATATAAAACAGGGTTATGATAGGTTTTTTGCCTCATAGCACGCCAGAAACCTGGCACAGCCCCGTTCATATACGTTGCCCAAAGTGCTTTGTAGTTCTAGTTTATTGTGTAAAATGTTTACATTTTTTTAATATGCACAGATAATTTGGGTTTGCTTTAAACCACAGAGATGAGATTTTTCCACATTTTGTTTTTCTGCACGCCACATGTAATTGTTTGGAATATTTCCAGGCGTAAATATCTCTGACATGTCCACACACCCTTACATACCCAATGTATGGTAAAAGAGTGTCTATTAGACATATGCTGGGGCAGAATATATTTGGCATACCTTCTTTTCATCATATAAGAAAATGTAGCCCCCTATACTTTGCTATGCGGAGAGAAACAGTGAGATAAACCTACATACAACGTTAAATATTTTTTTTACAATGAGAACCTATGAGTGTTGTGTCCTACTCTATGTTTATTTTGCAGTCTTTCATTGAAAGTATATTTCAGGAGATCATCCCTTTTTTTCAATATTTCATCTTTTGTTTGATGACAAACTAGTTGGCTATTTCTATGGGAGTTCTGAATATAGCTAAACGTGTGTGCTCGGCTATATTTGGAACTCAAACTTATGTGTATGCCATGGAACTATAGGGGAAATCTAAATCTCAGTTAGTTGAGGATTATGTTGAGGATTATGTTTTAATGTCATAGATCTTTAAGATGTTTCCTCCTCCTTTTTTCTAGTTTATGCTAACATCATTATAACTCACAAAAAAGTCATTTTTACTTAATGGCATTTTATCATATTACATCAATTCCAGGGGAGTAACACAAATAAAGCTCCATGTTTCAACATACGTTAGGCTACATCTTTCAGATATGCAATTATTCTGTTAAATTAATGCTTGTATTGTTCATTATATATACTTGTCTTTTCTCTCTTTATTCCATGGTATGATTAAGAACATATTGCATGTTCGAAACGTGTAAACAGCTTTTTGTATGTCCCACTGTTTTGGTTTTTAATTACTTTTTGTACAAATAAAGTCCTGCTTTAATGGAACCTGGATTTGCTACATCGACTTTTGGATGCTACATTTGAAACTCCCATAGAATTAAATGGGGAGAATGGCCACAAGTGCTGACATCCACTTTCTCTGAAACTTTGGCTTGTAGCAAGCTACGAGCTGACCTGCAGCACTGCAAAATGCTCACAGGAACATTCCTTTAAGTGCAATAGCTATCAAAATTGCTATTGAAAGTGTTCTGCAGCATATTTGTCAACAGCACTTGTTTCATGACTATAGTGGTTGGTGGGGCGCCCTTGAGCTGTAATACCCAGGGTTTTAAATCACTCTCTTCTGCTTCCAATCTCTACTTTTCTTATTCTGAAGCATCACCCTGTTTTTCTTTCACTACCGCAGTCTTATTTCTAATGAACACTTCCTGTCTCCCCCTACTGACATTAATGGTTTTATTTTTTTTTTCCTTTTCATATTATTCAGCCCAAATAGTCACAACTAAAGTATTGGCGGAAATGAAAACATAATTACTATCCAGTAAAGCGTGCTGATGGTCCTGCGATGGATCTGGTATGTAATTTACCTGCACTAGAATTTATAGCTTAATATTCCAAACCACAAATTAACATCCTATAAAGAAAGCCTTCCTTACATCATAGCAGAATGACTATGCCATAGTCTGGAAGCAAATAACTGTTTTGTTAAATCAGCCCACCTGGTGGAGTGCTATGTTAATGTAAAACTATGGATGCAATCACTATGGTAGGAGAAAGGTATTAATCAAATAGCTCATCCTTGATGATATTTAATTGCAGTAAATATTTTAACACTAACATAATTAAACCTAAAGAACTGAAAAAAATTGCAAAAATGTTTTACCAAGCAAGTAGAATCAACGGTTTAAGTACTAAATAAAGAAGAGTCTACAGCAAGGGAAAGTAAATCACAATACTAAACTTTCTGCCCATACAGAAGGATAGACACTGTGACCCGCATGTACTTATCTAGTTTCTCCACAATAGTGTCATGGTCATGCGCCACAAAATGTCGTAATGAGGGCGCAGCAAGTCGCAACACTGTGCCTTCACATTTATGATTATGGTAGGCCAGAAAGAATAGTACAACAATGTGTATGCCAATACAATATTCAGTGGTTCTTCTTAAAAACCTTTTTATTACAACAATTTTTTCTTTAAAATGTGATCATAGGATTTCCATTTCCTTCAAGCAAACAAATAAGCACATGCTTTATTTCTTTACTAAACCCGAGATCCAACGTTCAGTCTCTCATGCAGCCGCTTTCAGCCGTGGCATAAAGTCCTCTAGTATAAGACGGGCTTTCTTGTACTTCACATCTCACAGTTCACTCCATCGTGTTTAATTGCTTGAAAGAAATGGAAATTCTAGGATCACATCTGATTTTAAAGAAAAAAATTGTTGTAATAAAAAGGTTTTTAAGAAGAACCACTAAATATTGTTTTGGCATACCGCTAGCATTGACATTGTTGCTTGAGGTATTGGCAGGTAAGGACCTGCAACTGCGGTTTGACCTGAGTATATTTAGGTGCTTATTGAATATAAAAGGCCAGAAAGAATAAAAGCTTATCCATGCTCACCTTTTTTATTTTTATTTATTTTTTCACAAAATTGGGTGTTACTATTTATTATCCTGAATCAGAAGCTTAGACACATTCACCAAATGTTTGGCCACTTGTCTGTCGCAAGTTAGACCAGGTTTGTTTTTTGCATAAACAGCAGAAGTATCTTACCACTACTCCAGTGTTGAATTATAAGTTATTTCTATTAGAAACCTGCACATTAAATCCTTATCATTTAGTTTAAGCAGAATGTAATCCATTTGTACACCATGACTGAACATTGTAACCCACTTTATATTTACACCATCTTTAGTAGTCGCAAAATAAAATCAGATACGTGAAGCAATTATTTTGAATAAACATTTTTAATATTTGTATATTTCAAACAATAACATATTTAGTGCACATTCACAACTGTGTTGGTAGTAACATTAAGTATTAGAATTGCTGACATATATTAACATAACTGAAAAATCAGACAGCAAGGCTGTGAAATGTCCTACATTTACTCTAATATTGTCTGTCCAAATATTTCAAACTATATCCCGGCATGCTGCACATTTTTTAAACAATCGGTCTTGTATATCACAACTGAAAAATCAGACAGCAAGGCTGTGCAATGTCCTACATTTACTCTAATGTTGTCTGTCCACATAACAATGAGAGCAACAAATCCAAGGGCAGCGTATCTTTGGGGACAGCCGTAGAATAAGTTCAAGCTCTGTTTAGATAAGCTGCTATGGGCAACAAAGACACTGTAATGATACATTGTAGTTATAGGGCAATGATAGTAGGCTATTCTTTTTCAGACAGTAATATACATTTATTTAATAACGTTAGTCCCGTATTTACGGACACATATTAAAACTTCCAAGCACAAATAGAAAAGAGACGTGGTATACTCAAGTTTAGTAGTCCAGCATAGAACTTGTGTTCGGACTCAATCCATCCATAGACATAGCTGAGGAGATGTATGACAAGAGTGAGCTGCACACTCAGAGAGCGACGTTTCGGGGTCTACGCCCTCTTTCTCAAGCAGATGCTTGTCATAGTTTTAATATGTGTCCGTAAATACGGGACTAACGTTATTGAATAAATTTATATTACTGTCTGAAAAAGAATAGCCTACTATCATTGCCCTATATGTGTATGTGAGCTGAAAAGGCAGCTCAGAATAGTAGCTAGAGACTAGTGGTATAAGTCTAATTGAATCACATTATTGAGAGAATGATACATTGTAGACCTGTTAGGTTATGTTCACACGGCGTATTGGGGCACGTACTGTACCCCGTGTGTTTTAGAAGTATGCACTGTTCAGCGCATACTTCCAAGCATGGGGGGCCGGCCCCATTCACTTCCATTATCCGCCGTATTGTACGCCGGAGGAGACGGACGTAATTCATAGCTCTCTATGAGAGCTATTAATTACCTTAATTGCGGGGCGCATGTCGGGCGTATTGAAGCGCAAATACGCCGCGAAATGCACCCCCGCAATTACGCGTGTGAACATGCCCTTACAGTCTATCGACAATGCATTCCTGAACAGTGCTGTAGCGTAGGTTTCATTCCTAGTTTATGTCAACCTCCGCACAACAAAGTTCGAAAAACTGTAGAAGAAAAAAAATTCCAAACGCCTAAATTTTTTTGCTCATTACTAACACCTACACTATAAATATTGAACTTAAAAGCAAAAATCCTTGTAGTGTGCTGTGAAATTATATTTTGATGCACACAAATCTTTTGACATATGTAGGTATATCATTCACAAATATGGGCACATTAACCACATACCTTGGGCAAGAGGCAACACTTCAAAATCGCCTAATCCTTCAATTTGATGAGTATGGAAAGTTACAATGCTGACAATAATTTTACCATTTTTTCAGTTCCCCAACTGATCTCCTCTCCACTCCTGCAGATGTCACTTTTTTAAGATTTGAAGCCAGAAACGAGTTTTGTCAGCAAGTAAAATGTGATCTGCAACACATGCAATACCCAAGAGTCACAGCGGGGAGGATGGGAATAGTAGTGGTGGTTAGGGATCCTCTCCTCTAATGCTCCCCTGGGGAAACTAAAGTGGAGAGGGGGGTCTACAGGTTATGTAAGTGGATAAAGTTCCTCCTTAATCCTCCAGGACATTCTCTAATGGGTGTTAGCCTCACGCCTTTTGGGGTTTAAGCGAGGTTTTCCTTGGTGTTGTACAGAAAAAACAAAGCCCCGGGGGACAAAATAATTGGGCAGAGCTGAAAAAAACAGCTTGGGGTTTGGGTTTTCACAAATAAGTCCCTTTTTCAATAATCCTTTGACTTCCCATTTAAGGAAAAGCCCAAAAGTAGGAATACTTTTTTCCCTATTAAAACCCCCATATACCCAAACCCATTCAAAGGGGGACCAACATTGCTTCGGGAATCCAGTAACTATTTTTATGTTAAATTTTTATTGTTTTGGGGCCCAAACCCAAAAGGCGCTTACTGGTCACCAATGGCTGTGAGGTCTGTCTGGGACTGGTCCTATCTCATGTATCCAGCTATTCCCTCCTCCATAAGGTCTGTCTCTCCTGTCTAGGGATATCTCCTTCTCTCTAAATCTTCAGCTTTGAGGCTAAGAGTAAAACCAGTTGTTTCTGATTCTCAAAATGTAGGAGACCAACACTTGATGGTGAATTTGGGCCGACTGAAAACTGTCCCCAAATCTTTACTGCCAATAGGACTCATATGTGTAGATTCTGGGCCCCACCCTCGTTTCCTAGGTAACCTCTCCTGATGTGAGCTGTCCAGTCAGGTAATCCTTCAACAAACTTTATGACATCAGCATGACACCACATCTTGACAGTAACAACCACTACATTGACATATTTCAGAGTTACTGAGTTCAAGTAAAGTTCAAATAGTGCCAATATGAAAGATGAATTTATAACAATAGAGGACATTTAGTAGGGTATCACTCCTGTAAACTACATAACCTACAAGTGGGAAACATGAAGAAGAACATCTTTTCATAAAATGTATCAGAAGTTCCTATTACATCCACCAAAAAATATGTAAGCCATAGGAATGGATGAATATCCAGAAGCAAGAAAAAAAGACTATTCTCAATCCAGATTAAGAATCATAAAAAGATTTACATGGAAGATTCTACTCTACCACAAACCCACACTACAAAATGGGGACTATACAATCAAACAGTATAGTTAAAGGGGTGTTCTGGGACTGATTAATGCTCGTTTGTCTATAAGGGTATGATTAAAAATAGGAGAAGACTCAAACAGACCAATTACAGGCCAGAGAGGTCACGTGCAAGTGATGTTGTGGCCTATCATTGGATGAAGTTGTCACATGAACGATGGACGTTCACTGCTTACTTCCTGGTTGAACAGGACCAGCAGCCAGGAGTGAACGGGAATGTCCGGGAGGTAAGTATGAGTCTTCTCTTCTATTTTTACTCCTACCACAATGGACGAACGAGCATTAATGAGTCCTGGAATATCCCTTTAATGGTGACTTTACTATGTTATCCAAGTGAGACATAACAAAAACACTCAGACTTGTAGTAAGAATAAGATATCACATACAAGGCAGATAGGGCAGCAATTTAACAGTGATTACATCGTGCTTAAATGGAACCTAGCAGGTGTTTTATGCCGCCCTATATCACAACAGGATGTGATAGCAGGAGAATGACCGAGCACTGTGATATATGGAAGTAGATCTTATTTTCAGGTGGATTTCTAATAACAAATGTTATGAAATTGTTGGTGGATTTCCTCACTGACAATAGGAGTCCTGCTGACTATGGCCACCTACAATGATTGACAACTTTACCTGCCTCACTGTGTGTATAATTGGCACTTCCTGCATGTGAGTGGGGTAAGCAGGAATTTGTTGTTAACTTGCACAGATATTCAGGCCTTTTTAATCATTAATTCAACATGCATTCA